>DWLS01000324.1:0-33130 GCA_018246255.1 Pachliopta kotzebuea | reverse complement strand
GACTCACAGATCTTAATTAGTTTTTTCAAAGCACCGCTTGACGGGCTCAGCAGTACCATATCATCTGCATAACTAATATTGTTAATACAAATTCCATCTATATGACAGCCGATACCCTCCCTGCTGAGCTCGTCAATCAGTCTGTTCATGTAGAGATTAAAGAGCATAGGAGAACTCAAACCATTTTATATAACAGTATTCAATATAAACATTTCTTATGCTTAAATAAATATAAGGTTGGTTCTAAAAAAACCACTTTAATTTATGACAATAGTCATTATTTGAAGTTATTTAAATGGTAATTTAACAAGTTTTATTTTTACAATATGTTTGTATGTAGATAGGATAACTTTCAAGAGAGGATCATCAGATACTTGGTGGAAGGCATTGAGGATAATAAAGTTGATTACTTATAATTGTGAATATCATGTATATTTATTTATTTAAGATAATTATGTTTCACCATGTTTTTATAACAGTATTCAATATAAACAATTGATTTTATTACTGTACTGAAAACTTAAGAAGTTAAATATGTTTATTATCATTAAGATCTTCTAATAGTCCTCCTTCGTTCCATTAATTTAAAAAATTGTCATTTATTAATAGAAGTTACCTCACATTGTACAAAAGGAAAAAGAAATTTTAATTGATATTTATAATTTTTTTAGGTTATTGCACAAGGCATTGCAACATTATTGAAATTAGGAACAAAATTAAGTGATGATAAGATTTTGATGATGCGTCTAGTAAATGTAGCAAAAGATAATCTTAAAGATACAAGTCATTCAGTAAAATGCAGATGTTTGCAGCTTATAAGTGAACTATACCCAATTTATCCAGAATCTGACAGAACCCAGGAGATGACTGCAGAAGCAGATGCTATTGTTAAACTACTGGGAGATTACTCTAATGCAGAGGTAATACTTTTTATTAATTTTTCAACTTGAGTCTATTTTAAATAATTATTGGACAAGATAACCACATGTAATTTGTGTTATATTTTGATCACAGGATGCAAGAGTGAGGTGTGAAGCATTCCAGTCCCTGCTTACTTTACATGAACGAGGTCAGACTTTAAGTGCATCACTGTACGAACATGTTTGTGAATCTCTAACTGATGACTATGAAATTGTTAGAGAAGTTGCACTTAGACTACTGTGGCTTTTAGGAAACAAGTATCCAGAGAAGTAATTTTTTTCTTATATTAATTCTACAAGAAACCAACTGATTGGGTTAATTATCTATAATGATAAAAATGTATTTGAAACTTAGTAAAAATTTCACCATCCACACATCCACAGTTCCATTGTCATTTAGCACCATATGCCTCAGATCATATGTTAACTTAAAAATGGGAAGCCATTATTTCTTCACGGCATTTTAAACGCCACGGATTTTAAGAGATTTAACTAAATTATGTGCTATTTACATCCACACAACAAATTTTCAGTTCAATAACGCTTCCTGATGGTGAAACTACACTGCGTATGGTCGACGACGCATTCATACGAATTTGTTCGGCGGTGAATGACCTCTGTATGCAGGTGCGGGCGCTCGCCTGTTCGCTACTCGGCGAGACGCGGGCTGTCTCCGATCGTTTCCTGTTGCAGACGCTAGATAAACAACTAATGAGTAACATGAAGGTACTTAATTATATTCTAGATTAGAACTTCGCAACCTATTGTCTTGATTGATTAAAGTGGCGTACTTTAAATTTATGAAATATTTCTTCTTATTTAATAAACTACTGCTTAATAAGTATCTCTGATATCAGAAACCGGTGAGGAATTAGCGAAAAGTTGTTTTTTAAACAGTTATATAAAATAACCTAAGCTAAAACTAAACAAAAAGTCTACAAATAGATTTTTATATTAATTGAATAATATTGTTTATTAATATTTTCTTAAAGAAAAAACGTACGGCACATGAGCGTGGTGCAGAGCTGGTACGCTCTGGCGCGTGGGCGAGCGGAAGGCGATGGGCTGATGATGCTCCAGGTCAGTTGGTGGAGCAAGAGAGCGTGCAGTTATTACCGGGAGGCGCTGCGGGCGCCTTCGTTCACGGCCTCGAAGACGAGCTCATGGGTATGTATTCAATACTTATACGATTATTTGCAAGCTAATCTCTTGACGTTTTTAATACTTGGGAGCATGCACATCATCCATTGCCTCTTTTTCACTTCACACCCTGTGACGTTAAGATCTAATGTTAATTTATTTTAGATTAAAAAAAAAAATTCATTATAGAGGTTCGTACTGCCGCCGTCGAGGCAGTGTGCCAGTTGTCGATGGAGAACCCAACCTTTGCCACCACATCACTTGATTTCCTCGTGGACATGTTCAACGACGAGATAGAGGATGTGCGCGTGAGGGCCATAAACAGTCTCACCAAGATTTCTCACCACATTATACTGCGCGAGGATCAGCTTGAGATTATTTTAGGAGCTCTAGAGGTGAAAATTGTTTTGTTGATAACAATTATATGGATAAAAGGTGATATTGAATGATTTAACTTACATGCTAGAATGCCATCTAGGTAGATATCATTACAAGGCCTATTTCTACTGCCAAACAAAAATATCACTGTATTTAAGTTTGAATGTAATTGTGGGTGGAAAATGTGGTAATCAGACAACCTATTGGTTTCCAGACGAAGATCATAACATAGTGCATTGTACATTATTTTTACTAGCAATATATTGTTAAGAGCAAGCATTCACTTTTCATCAGAAAAATGTCTTTCTCAACTCTTTCCTTTGCTATATAAATATGAACATTAATATATTGCATGCTTTAGAAGACTAATTCTTCCCTGTGTTATTATATTGGATATAAATTTTTTTAAATTCAGCATAACCTCCCTTCTTTCCATTTAATTTATTAATATATTATTAAAATCTCTATTTTCAGGACTTTTCAATGGATGTCAGGGAAGGACTTCACCGAATGCTAGGTTCATGTACAGTAGCTTCGAAGGCATGTCTTGAGATGTGTATCGATAAGATATTAGAAAACCTGAAGAGGTATCCACAGGTAAATATTTAAATGGACATTTAAAAAAAATTTTGATTAATATTAAAAGAAATTTTCACATTTTTTTGTAAAATGTGTTAAAGTAAATTTTATGCGCAGGACAAAAGGTCCACATTCCGCTGCGTGCAGCGAATGGGCAGTTCCCACGCTTCACTGGTGCTGCCGTTGACGACTCGCCTTCTAGCCGTTCATCCATTCTTTGATATGCCCGAACCTGACGTGGAAGATCCGGCCTGTATCCTTTTTAAAAAAATAATAGATTTTTCAATACTTTTCTGATGTAATAATTGAAACTGTAAAAGTTCACTTTGTAAGTCCATTGCACAGGCATCTCAAGAGGCGCGGGGTCGATCCCTATTGAATTTGCCTTCCGATGAAGGAAAACATCAAGAGGAAACCGAAATGTTCTAAAAACTACAGCTCTTGTTTAGTGAGGTCCTTTGTTGAACCTAGGCATGAGCAATGTGTGAGTAATTGGCGAGTCATCATGGTCAGCATGTAGGTTTGGAAATTCGAAAAGGATTGTAAGTGATGTTGAATGTTGTTTGTAGTAGATCCAAGTCTGCAGTTCGCTGTAGCACAAAGGTGGGCAGGATAGACCGGTGAAACACTACGCTCTCACAGAAAATCAGCGTGAAGTGGGGGCCTCCTAGAGGCCACCGCGTTTCGACTGGTGAGTGAGAGTCCCGGCGCCCTTATCCCTCTACCTCGGGGCCCAAATATCAACTGGCACTTTCATTATACTACATGTATCGCAACAGATTTTCTAGGGACTGTTGCGTTGCGTGTGAGAATGAGTATCAGTTGGCCCCTTCCTGTCTTTTTATTCCCTGTTCCACAATTCCTCACCCTCTGTGACCTTTCTCCTTTCCTTTCCTTCCCCACCCCTTACGCTCTTTTTGTGATCAGGAAAAGAGTGTATTCTTACCTGAAGGGTAGGCAACGCACTGGCGTCGCTGGTGAATCACTTACCATCAGGTGACTCGTCTTGCTCGTTTGCCACTTAGCTGTTATAAAAAAAATGTTCCTCACTTTCTACAAAGTTAAATAATATTTTTCCTGATGATACGCACAACATCTATTTCTATCGCTGATTGAAGGGTAAAGCTAGATAAAGAACATAATGGGACAATAAGCCTTAACATTTTACATCTCAAAAACGATCACAATGCGGTGCAGTGTATATCATTGTAACTAGTGCATTTTCATGGATGGTTGTATCACTTACTGTCCGGTGCATATCCTGCTTCTTGCTTAGTAAAAAATACTGATAAATACTTTTTGTTTCAATAATTCAAAAATTCCTTAAGAACCTTGTAGATGTGTGTGTATTGATCTTGGTGCTCAACGCGGCACAGCATTGCACCACTATGTTACCCTTGTTCGAGGAGCACACAATTAAACATTACACATACCTGCGAGACACTATGCCACACTTGGTTCCGCATCTGCCTATTGGTGAGTCGCAAACTTTTAGCATTGTTTAGCACCTAGATCTTCACACCAATCAGTCCTGCACTACCTGCAGGACTGATTGGTGTGAAGATTTTTGTAAGCGGCCTATGTGCAGGAATTAATTTTTCAGATGCTGATATTGCTGTGATGATTGCTTAGACTCTACTAACAATTACAATTTATATAAAATAATATCATTTTAGTACAAAAGTTGTGATTAAATAATAGTTTGGATCATATTATTATGTACAGACCTTTGTATTAGGCAACAAAGGATAGATAATTATCTAGTAACAAAATTCTGTCCTAGATAACATTTAAGTTACCAAAATTCAACTATTGTTATCAATTTTTTGTTTTAAAAATAACAAAGGAAATTATGAAGAAGTATTATTTTACAGGTGAATCTCAGTTCTCCCGTACGGAGAGGAGCGAGGCCGCGATGGACGACAGTGCTGTGCGACGTTTCTTCGACACCGTTCTGCAGCACATTGACAACGTGACGCTCTCCGCCAACGTCAGGCTGAAGATGCTTCGCTCAGCTGAGGAACAACTTAACAAGTGACCTTTATTTATATATTTATATTAACACAGGGCTTGTGTGCATATTATTTTAATGTGTCTTTTACTTTTGTCCTTCATTCTCTCGGTCGTCCATTTTTCTTTTATCATTTTTTCATTACTATTTCTTTCTCTATACCTCCTACAGTTGGCGATAAATCCCCTGTGCCTTGAGGTACACGTTCTTCACATGAGTTTATCGTCAACTGTCAAGCCTAGTATTCGAATCTCCTGAGTGATTGCAATCGGCTCTCCCCCATGTTGTCTTGTGAGAGGAGCGGATTAAGGAAGAGGGTCCAGAACGTCGGGCTGCCTATGGATCACTGCAAGCACTTCTTGGTGGTCTCTTTGGCCCACTCCACCCCGAGTACCTTAGGAGCACCTTGCAATCGCTAAAGTAGCTGTCGATAAGGCGCCGCAAGTTCCTGGGGTAGCGAGTTTCAGCCAGTCTGCACCGTACCGCAGCCACCAAGCGTCATCAAAGACTCTTTCTATGTCCAATGATAACAACACAACAAGCTCCTTCTCCTTCACTCGCGCTTGTATATGCCGTATCAGGTCACGGTCCTCGGGATACTTCTGCGGCATAAAGCCGTATTGACAACTGATATACGATGCAGTGTACCATCGGATTTTACGGACTAACATCTTCTCCAGGATCTTGCTTATTACAGGTAAGAGTCCTATAGGTCGGTAGGATTTCGGATGTGTGTAGTCATCCTCACTCGGTTTCCTCAACGTGTCGACCACTGGCTCCCACCTCCTGGGGAAATAGGACAAGGCGAGACACCGGTTAGAAATTTCGAGGAACACGGCGGCATCTACGGTGATGGCCACACGGCAGATTTCAACAGTGAGGCCGTCTGCGCTAGGAGCCTTCTTTGAAGTTTTGGTTCTTCTTTGAAGGTTGACACAGACCATCGGAGTTTCTACTTCTATTGCCCCTGACACAGTATGGTCTTATATAATATGTTTGTGATTAAATTATGAATGATTTGTGCGTAGGCTGTCCGAGGTGGAGCCGATGTACTCCGGCGCTGCCATCTTCACCGCTCTGTTCGCTCGTTGCGTGCTCGCACTGCATGACGCCCTTCACACCGCGACCGGCCCGCCCGCCCATGCGCTTGCGCAGCTGACCACCGATTGCCTCAGGTGAGCTTTAATAATTTTTGAATCTATGATATGTTTGTGGTGAGTATTATTTAATGCGTATCGTTGCGTGTCTGTTGCGTTGTAACTTTGATGCGGTTAATCAAATTTAGATCTAACAATATTTGAAAGAAATGAAGACATTGAACTATTTTAAAAATCTCTTCAATCGTATGAAGATTTCTTGTAACCAGGTATTTTTTCTATTAAAATGTTATGTTTTATCTATTTATGATAAAAAGACAGTATTATCTGAGCTGCTAATGCACTAAGACATCTTTGGTGGTCTCCCTTGGTACATTAAAAGGGATTGCTACAGAGTCTTCTCCTTTTTTAAATCTCAAAATACCTAAACTTTTAATGGTTTATGTACCTAATGATGTATTAATGTAGCTACAATTGCCATCTGTGGTTTTGTACCTCCGTTTATTTATTAAGAATAGTTATTAATTTCAGACTACAGCATCAGTTCAGCGGCGTGTCCGAACAAGAATCCGCTTGTGTAGGTCAACTGGCACTGCGCGTGGCGGCAGCTCGATTGTGCGTACCCGACGCCGTCGCTATAGTCACTGCTACCACTGCGACCGCCACCGCCACTTCTGCTACCACTGCTGCTATGACAGCCGCCGCGGGGCTCACGCATCACGCCGAGATGTTGGATAGGCTATTGGCATCCGCTGGTAAAATATTAATATTATAAACTTTTGACAACAACCACAACAGTTTCTGACATAATATAAAATTGCAAATATTAAAACAAGAATATATTTCTTATATCTTTAAAATGAATTATAATTATGGTCCCAGTTCGTAATGATCAGGTTCGTATGAATATATCTCGAAAAGACGAGCTTCCGGTAAAAGAAATCTTTGTGATGAAACTCATATGATTCAAGAAGAACAGCATTGGCGGACATATAATATCTGCCAATTAGCAATTAGCCAATACAGTGGATAAATGCCTGGTGACCTAACTTTCATTACGAGAGAAAATGACGGGCCCCGAATCGCGGGAATAATGTAAGTTAGTATATTTGTGTTCATTGTTAAAAACTTGTATTGTTTAAGGCGTGGAACCGGATCCCTTTACAATTGCGGTATTCCAGCAGCTGTCTGCGAGCGGCGAGCATAAGCCGGCTGCGCTTGCAAAAGTCCTCATGCCTCTCTTACTGGCGGCGCCACTACCTACCATACCTAAGCCAAATCTTAAGGTAGTTTAAGTGTCTATATAAAAATGGATATTGTTTGTTGATTGTGCAATATTTGAGATATTAAGTACCAAATCTTGGGATTTCAGAAAGAATATTGAAACATTATATTTTGAAGTTTCAAAAATCTAGATATTTTTATTTATACTAGCCACCAGAGGGCTTAGCATCATCTTCAATATGTATGGATATTAGTGTCAATGTTAGTTGAAATTAAAAATCGTTATAACTAGTTTTAGTAAAAACACTCTTGGTCTTTTCATTATTGTCAATTTGATCTGTTGTGGCAGTGAATGTAGAATATGTTTGAGCCCAGCATCAAACTCCTCCGTTTTATTAGGTAAATGGTTAACCCTTGTTCCACAAGCATATAGTTACATGTATTATGAGTTGGACATTACACTTACATTTGTTTATAGATTCGTATGTGTACGGCGAGTATAGTCGAGCCAGCGAATGACAACGACACGGTGGTGCGGTTCAGTGCGGGGCTGATCGCAGGGGTCGCGTTAGAGGCGGAGGTGGTGCGCGTGCGCGAGCCTGCCGCGTTACGTGTTCGCGTCGCATATCCTGATCGCCGCGTGCACGCACTCGTGCTGCCGCGCGATCATCTGCGTTCGCTAGACCACCTTGACGACAGTCAGCGCATGTTTTGTATTTTATTACTACTATTTTATAAAATAATCAGGGCATACACCTAAATGTAAGCAGTTCGTACCTGCTTAGCAATACGGGCCTATTTGAGATATATACAATGTTTTACATTGCATTTCTCTACACCAGTGGTGCTTATACTTTTTCTCACGGGTGTCCGTTACCGCAAAAAAACACTTAAGGCTGTGTTAAATTTTATTAAACAACTATAAACTGATTCATCACATATTACTTCAACATTTCTGGAGGGTGAGAAATTCATAGTGGTTCAATACATAGAATATCAAATGAGTCAATCACAAAAGTCCGACGGCCAGATGCAGCTCCGGGCTGCGGGTTAAATTTAGTTGTTCTACATCCGTATGCTTTTTCAATAGCTACGGTTCCTTTTAAAGCAGATTAATACAATGTTTGCATTATTGATATCAAAGAACCACAATAACTTCCCGCAACTTCTGTAGATTTCTACTTACAAATATTAAAATTCATATATTTTAACATACTACTATTAAAAGTAAAAAACAGTATTAAAGTATCATCAGTTGGGAGCCAGCAATTAATCATACTACCCACAAGTACAATTTTAACAATTCTTTTTGTTTTAGATGATGATGGCACTCAAAACGTACGGCTGCTAACCAAGGTGTTAATATCACACGGTGTATGGACGGAACCTTGTGGTGTGGACATATCCATATGTCTTGCGGTAGAAGAGACCGGCAGCAGGGAGCCGGCCTCGTTGGTGGAGTTGTGCCGGCCGGTGCGAGTCACGGTCGCACCTAAACCGATTAAGAGAGGCATTTAGATGGTGGTAGGTCTCTGCTGCCGGAGACCGTCTAGGTAGGTACCTCCGCAACTCTGATTTCTGCCGCCAAACAGTAGTGTGCGAACATTACTGTGTACTGGTTTGAAAGATATTGTAAGCTAGTGAAACTACTGGGTTAATGAGACTTAACACCCTATGTTTCAAAGTGGACGTGCGCAATTTGGTGTTGTGTATACCATCTTAACTAGCGCCACTTGTTGTGGGCGTATCACTTATCTTCATGTTCAGCATAGAAAAGAAGAGAAGTGAAATATCAATTTCTTGAAAATGCTTCCAATGTAAGTGCTGAGGCAATAACTCTGATCGCTTTATAATCTTTGTACCCAGTTCAATACGGGGGCTCTGTTGTTGGGATGTGCGGTATGGATTTTAAACCTAGTTGGCTCTCAACTTGATGTTCAAAAGCATTGCCGTATTCCAGCAGCTTCTTCAACCACCATCTTCAGCTATAATGTATTACTCTAAGCTATTTGAAATTGAGTTTGTATTTTACTATAAAATAAATTCTTATAGGTATTTGACACAAACATTGAATTTAATATTATGGTGTATATCACAATATTTTTTCTATTTGACGAACTAACCAGATTGTCTTCTAATAAAGATATTGCTGGGCATAACAGTAAGTTACTATTTATGATGTTAATCACTTCACTATAATTATTATATCTTATTTGGGAAATTGGAAGCATGTGCTTGTTAATATTGTAGAAAAGCATTTTACAGAGTAGAAAAAAATTATCAGACACAGGTTTCTAATTATTTAAAATAATTATTTTGCAATATGTAATGTCTATAATTAAAATAGTAATGGTAATATTAAATGTAGAATACATGATGTAGTCAATAGTTGTTTTTACTTAAATAAAGGACATTTATTTTCAATAAATTACATTTACTCTTATTTATATCACACAAAATCCATAATATTATTCACTTTGAAACAGAACACAAGTGCCTATCAATAATACTTTGTAATAAAATGTAACTGATTTTTAATAGTTGCGATATTTTTTAATATAAAAAAAATTTGATACATTATATTTATTAACCCCTTAACACAGAGATTTTTGTTTTTTTTTTAATTAGCAGGTTTAGTGTGCTCAACTGTGCACACTCTGAGATAATTCCACAAAAATATGAGTATTCAGGACCAGCTTGCTTCACTATCAGCTGTTTCATTTTCTCTTAATACTATGTGAAATAATGGTCAAGAATTGATAAAAAAAAGTTTCTAAAACAAATTCAACTTAGCCAATAATTTACATTTCACATTATAGTATATTTATAAAAGTTTTTTTACAAAACCATGATTACACGACATGTATCAATTTATTTCATAGTTTCGATGTAAAGGTGTTGTATAAAGTCCTATATATTTTGAAGATCAATGTAATTCTCTCACTTTTAACAGCTCTGTAAGGACAAATTCTTGATTCATTATAATTATTTGTCACTAATAAGTATATGAAATATTATTTATATAATTAGAGTTATTATGATTAGTGTGGCAAATACTGCATGATTGGTTTCATTTTCATTAGGTGTCTGTTTCTTGTTTGTCTATGTTTAAAAGTTCAGAGCGAGCTATACAGTGGTAAATGATTTGTTTTACACCAGACATCCACATAGAAACTGCACTCACATGGTCCACCATAAGCGATTTATGTATTTCATCTGCTTTGTTAGGCTGCTCACTTTGAATAGCTGTTGGAAAGACAGTAGTAGTAAGTAGTACATTGTTAGTTAATTCAAACTATTCATAATACCCAAGCATTTTCTCAATTAGTGTTTAAAATATTTAATAATGTACTTACCATATGCCAATTCTTTCATCTGGATTTGAACATTTTTATTTAGTTTTCCATTTAACCACATATCTTCCATTACACTTATTCTTTTCTTCACATCATTTCCTTTGGAACCTAATTCTCCATTATCGACAAATTGTAGCAATATTTTTTTCACTTCTCTTAATGTACTTTCACTGTCTATATCAACATTATCAACCTCGCGTTTGTTATTAATTTGCGTGCTCGTCGCGAAGGTTGTAGCCTCTGCCATAGGAGGCAAATTTATTGGAGCTGATGCGGGTGATGCAGTCGCTCCTGTTGGCCCCGATACAGGAAACGCAACTCGTTTATTTAAAAAGTTTCGTGGCCGATTAGGAATTGTTTGTTGAGCGTTGTATGAGAACTTAGGAGGATCATTCCAGCCAGGGTCAAAAGGTACTAAAAATAAATTTTTAAAACATAAAAATCTGATAACATAGGTGAAGAAATAGTTACGGACACCTCTTACCTTTGTTACCTTGTACAGGAATTTCATTATATTTATCCATTTATCGCTAATTTACTGTTAACTTTTGAAAACAAAAGTATTTCGTTTCTTTAAAAGGTAAATATTATACAAGACTGTAATTTTATTATGAATGTGGTGATTTAACCAAACAGCTGGGCAGTTTTTATCAAATGTGTCATTTTAAATGACAGTCGTTTTCTCTGTTTATCACAGTTTTTTGACAAGCAAAGATCAGAAGTCGTGCTTCACACTCGTGCAATTCTTTCGGCGTAGAAAATAATTAAATATCTATATTTATTAATTAATTCATTCATTTATCATTAATTATCAGTAATGTATGTTATTTTCACTCAAAGAAAATCCGTGTATTTAAAAAACAGACATGAAAACTTTGGTATGTATAAATAATTTCATCTAAGCTAAATAAAAATTAAAAAAACTAAAGTATGAAATAGTTTTACATATTTAATAAGACTAAAATCTTCAAATTTTAGTACTTTAATTTTCACTTTGGTAGTTCTTAAACTAGATAAAATCCGTAAATATTAGTTTGTTTAAATATTTCATATTCGCTGAATTTTAAGAACCGTTTGTAGTAAAATATTTTATTATTAATTATATTACAATAATACTCAAAACAAATATTTTAGTATTACATAAAAATAAAGTATGCATAAATAATTTCTATCAACAGATTAGGCAATGACAACAAATGTCAATGTCATTCATTACATTTGCGTAGAGATCGATCGTATGTATCAGAAACATGGCTTGTAATAACATTTCTAACGTACTTTTTAAATACAAAAACCAGTTA
Source organism: Pachliopta kotzebuea (assembly GCA_018246255.1). NCBI lineage: Eukaryota > Metazoa > Arthropoda > Insecta > Lepidoptera > Papilionidae > Pachliopta > Pachliopta kotzebuea. Next base: position 21,124 of record DWLS01000324.1, on the reverse strand, counting down.
TTATTTTTTTTTATGTCTATATACTTATTACAAATATCGAATGGTTAGTATATGTACTTTTCATTAATGTAAATGTTTGTTTAAATTTTCCTGTATACATTGTTTATACTCAATATCTTAGACTTACGTGGCCTTATGATATGGGTGGATTTTCAATTTTTATTAAACGTTAATGAGTGAATTAAATTAATAACCCTTTGTGTATTGTTTCTTTTAAATTAACAGCTTCAAAAGCAGAGTTTGTAACGTGCGGTACGATTTTGAAATTAATAAATACAGACTTGAGGTTGCGACTTCATTCCCATGATGTTAAATACGGAACAGGATCTGGACAGCAGTCTGTTACTGCTGTCGAGGTGTCCGATGATCACAACAGCCACTGGTTAGTAAAACCCGCCATGGGTGAAACTTGTAAGAGAGGGTGAGTGTTTATATAGTGTAAATAATAATATGTTAATAATATCCTTTTGTATTGAAATAATGCTTTTAATACATTTAGCCACATACATTTTTTAAGTAATTATAAACATTTTTTTTACAACAGAGCTCCAATCAAATGTAACTCAAATATTCGGCTTCACCATGTAGCCACTAAAAAGAATCTACATTCCCATTATTTCTCCTCTCCAATGTCCGGGCACCAAGAAGTATCATGTTATGGTGATGAGGATGGTGAAGGAGATTCTGGTGACAATTGGACTGTGGTGTGCAATAATGACTACTGGAGAAGAGATTCTCCTGTGAAATTGCGACATGTGGATACAACAAAGTGAGTTAATGAGAATATCAATAATAAAAATCATTATATATTTAGTGACCAAGCATTTACACACAGGCTTATCTAAGTTTAGCTGGTATAAAACTCAAAGAGAGTTAAGCTCACCTTCACAACTTTCCATATAATTATTATTTTTTTGTTACTTTACATTAATGTACTGAGTGATAAAACAAATACCTTTTGCCCTTGTGTAGCTTTTATAAAACATGAATTTTTGTACTTTGTAGTGTTAAGAGTTTATTTCAAAAGTAATTTATTTTATATAATGTATCACTAACATTCAATGGTATAATATTCATTATTACTTTGTAGTTTATTAACTACTATTAACTGACTTATTACTCAGAATTCAACTAATAGGATAGATACCATCACAGTACATAACTTTGCTTTAAAGCAGTTGCATAAAATTTTGAATGTTAGTTAAATTTGCTGGTGAAACAAGTATTGTACGACTTCAAAACATATCACACTGGTATTAGCAGGCCTTTTTTAATTTGACGAGGCGAAGACAACCTGACATACCATATACCTGTCGGTAATTAATGTGCTTGCTCATAACAACATGGTGCTAGTTAAAATGGTTTACACATCACCATTTTGGGCTTGCCGATTTGAGACATGAGGTGTTTAGTTTTGTTACTCCAGTAATTTCACTGGCTTGTAACACCATTCAAATTAAACCACAGTAATGTTTACGCACTTCTATTTGGGAACTTCAATAGGAGCTAGGATGGTATATCAAGACAGTTTCTAGCTATATAGCTATGCAGGCCTACCACCAATGATTAGTCGACCATATTTTATATAAATATTTTTATTATAATTGAGATATTCATTAGTTTTGCCAATTTTCTATTTAAAAAGTATTGCATATTATTACAGAAACGTGTATTTATCTTTTTACAGATACCTTGCAGGATCAGGCCGAACTTTCGGACGGCCCATTAGCGGTCAAGGAGAAATAGTGGGTGTTAGTTCACAGTATGGCACTTACACAGATTGGCAGGCGAAGGAAGGACTGTTTATTCACCCTGGCGAGTTGTTACCTCATCAACATGCCATTCATACAGAATTATAAGCAAGTTTTTAGTATTAATTAGTCTAAAAATAAGATTTTTTTTTTTGTAACAATTACCAGTGTAAATTATTTGTTATTATACAAATTTATGTTGAATTCAATGTATTTCAGTGGTTCCTATAAATAAATGCAGAATTAAGATAAAAATTGTGATAATTTTCTTCACAAATGTAAAGTGCTATTCACATCATACATATAAATACAAATCACGAAAATTTATTAAAAATATGTCTGAAGGTTTGTGCACATATGTCTTTGTAAACAATAACAATTTTAAACCCTTTACAGTTTACTTCCTAGTATTGGTAGCATTTGTAAAATATGTATGAAAAAGCAGGAAAATTTATTTGTCGTTTTAAAAATCTATATTTTAATATGATCTGCTATTGTTCACAAGAGTAAAATTAACCAATCAAATAAGACTATTTAACAGAATTAGATTTTGTAAACGAAAATAATTAGGTTCATCACTTTGTTTTTAAATTTTAGTAAAATTCTGTCCTTTATGTTTGTTGCCAAAAAATACATGTAATGGAGATATAATTACATCTTTTACTGCCACTCCCACGACCGACCAGATATTGATAAGATTCTATTTAAAAAAAAATATTGGGACTAGGATTGCTACTATCGGTGTTAAATAGTACTAACACAATGTAGACCTCGACAGCAACAAACTTCAAATCATAGCTGAGTACTGCAGAGAATCCTTAATCTTAATTCGACAAAGCGTCCTCTCATATCAATACTCTGATGATTAATGCAACCAATTAACCCAGGAACTTAAAGCGTACAACACGTCATGTGCTAAACCAGGCCTGGGCAAATTAATTTTGTCTGGCCCGTGAAGCCTTGTCTATGTTATTATTAAAAACACAAATATTATTTTTTGTCTAACATAAATTAGTGCATAAAATATTAAACAATACTTATACACATTATCAGGGCCGGTGAGAACCAAAGCAATGTGGCCCGATTATCAAAATATTTGCCCACCCCAAGCCTAGTGATTTGAACGCCTGCTTTCCACGCCATGGGTACCAGGTTCGAATCCGAACTGCATTAATGAATTTTTCAATTAATGTGCAGTTAGTATAACAACTAATATGACGTGCTTTAAACCATGTATTAAATAGCGTAGCAATAAACATAAAAAAACCCTCCTCCCCAGTGGAATCTTTATCCTTTTTCTTTATTATGGGCAAGTATTCAGAGAACGCGCTAAAGCCCGTCTTCGCTGACTGAGTAGGTACGAAACTACAACAGAAAACCAGACACACAAAAGGTTTAACCTTCATCTGATAGGAATACTTGTAGTAAAAACGGCGTTATACACCATTAGAAATTATACGTCATTGAACGTAAAAAACTAATAGTTGTGATAATTAGTTAATTACAGCTACAACTCATTATCTAGAGTTTATGTGCAACACTGAAATTATATATAGTAGCAGTGAATCGTACGCTGGCCAAAATACATCGTACATGGCCATCTCAATGGATGACTTGGTGATATCACTCTTTGCCATTAACTCAGGGGCTTAATGTATAATTATATGTAGCAAGACAATTCCATAAGGATGATTTTCGATTGCAACGTAAACTAATAGATTTTTTACTTTAGTAAAATTATTTTCGAATTTAAAAATGTCATACAGCACCTATTTTAAAAACCTTTGATGTATTTATTAGTTATGACGTTCTCTATGCCACCGCGGTTAGTGCTGACCGACAAAGAATTGTCTCTATAGGCCAATGAAATATGGTTGATGTATTAAAATTTTGCCTTTTTTTATTTATTAAATACATGTATCCAATATCAAAATACATTATTAAATTGTCATTGTGAATTTTAGTCGTCGTTAATGGATATATTATATGTCGGACAGCATGGACCGATGCGGCTCATGAAGACGAAAAATCGATTTTCCTTTGTGGGGGGCAGCGCGGGTCACGGTGTCGGGTTCACTCTCAACACTTCTCAGCTCAGTGTTCTGCCCCGTGCTTACGCAGTGGTCGTCCGAATTTTAATGTGGGAAGCGTTTCATTGACTACCTGTATATAAACTTTTTTTCTTGAAGAAAAGTTCCACTCTCAAGTCCTTTAAGTTTTCTAAAACCAGACTTCATTTGGTGTAACTGGAGGGTCATGCGGAGCAATTAGTAAAGGATTTACTTTGATAACAATGCCCTACGGCCAGTAAGAGTGGAGTGAAAACATACCTAATACGCGGACTCTCCTATGACCGAGGTGGCCCAAATGGAAAGTCTAGATGACGACCAGCACTGATCGACGTGGCCTGAACGGGAAAATGCGTTTGTCTTACTTGCAGCCAACGTGGTAATTGAAACATCCACTAATTGACACTTGGTCAGCGTTGTCGATAAAAGGTCTTAATTCCTCTTAAGATTTATACCCGAGCGATCAAACGTTGAAATAAAATATAATAAAAACTTGCTAACCAATGTACAACATAAAATGTACATCTGGTACTAGTGGTAGGTCTCTGTTGCAGAAAAACGTCTAGATGGGTACCACTGCAACTACTATATCTAACTTCAAATGGTTATAACTGGACGTATGGCGTAGACTTAATATCTCAAGTATCTTATCTTATTTCGTTGAGCGCAATGTGGTGCTGTGTGTATCTTAACTAGGGCCACGTTTTTATAGGCAAGTGCATCACTTAACTTCAGGAGCCATGTACTAATTCAGCCATCCCCAGGGGTCCCATATACCACGACAACACTACAGACAGCACCTGCATCCGCGAAACTAATTAATCCATATCTTCTGACATTACCAACACTCGCCTCTTCACATCACGCCGCCCTTGCTCCACAGTGCAGCACCCCAGCTACACACACACCGCGTTCCAGGGTGGTCCTCACCGCCCAGGGCTTCCGACACAGTCGAAGAACGGACCCGAGTCCGTCTTCGACAACTGAGTAGTCTGGCTAGTTTAAACATATACATAACCAGCATGTGGTAAGAAAAATCCGCCGTCGGATAGCTACACTCCCAAGAGCAGTAGCAACACTAGGTTAGGTTTAGGTTAATAGGCCGTGGGCCCCGTGGTCCGCGTGCCCAGCATCAGATAAGCTGTATACGTCGTATTAGACGAGTCAGCGCTATCATTACCAGGATATATATATCTTCAGGTGAACGCCTCGTTCACCGAACATATCTCGTTGCTATTGAATAAGAAAAACCATTATTACACTAAGAACTTTATTGTCAAATATTTGTTACAGAGATAAAAGCTTTGAAAAACTGTATTACAGGGATATTAAATGAGTATCAATTATATAATACTGTTTTGTTTTTAAAAGACGATAAATAATAGTGCATATTTAAACATAAAATTGTAGAGTTGAAACAGTCTAAAATTATCTTACTAATATTTAGGGTTCAACTAATATAAAAATATAATTAAAAAAAACTAAACCAGTTCTAAAGAGTTTCGATTAAACAGTCAGCATCTGGTCCATTTAACAGTCACGATGCTTCTCTATCACAAATGAGCAGGTGAAACTATACCATAAGGACCAACAAGAATTATGTATGTATAAAAAAGTACTTGGGTTCAGAGACAATAAACATACTAAAATCTCTATGTACAGTACATGTATAAACTATGTTAATAAAAAAAAAAAAATTTATTGATAAGAGAAGAAAACTATGGGCAAGTGGCTTTTTATAGCAGAACTCAACATTTCCTATTAAAAATTACGTTGATATTTATAAAAAATTTTGAACAAACGAAAACATGAACAATAAATCGTTAGTAAAATTTTGTAAGTTCTTTACTAAAGTTTCTAGACTAAATTCCTATTAAAAATAAAACCTAAAAATCTAAACTTTACACACGGAAATATCAATTACAATCTATTATAAATTAAGTATATTTAGAAAAACGAATGCCAATTGATTATTCTATAGAGCGTAGTTAAAATCTAGATGACGCAATGTAAAAGAAAAATGTTATTTTTAAAAATTCGTATTAATGCGGAATTGAATGTGTATTCAGTTTGTATTATAAAAATTTGTAGCACAAATTTCCTCAAAATCATGAAGATAAAAAATTTTCGTTAATTATGAAAAATAATTGAGGACGCAAATGTAAGTTATGTTTGTTATTATTAAATATTAAAAATGTAAAATGTTTGGTAACGACTAGGCTCCGACAAGATGCGCTCTTTCCATTAATGTAGAAAGTAATCACGAAAACTTAAAATTTCTATTAGATTATCAATGAAATAGAATAGAAATCGATCGATATGGCGCTATTGCGTCGTACATTTCTATTTTATTCAGTTTCGTTATTATGGCGCTTGTTGTGATAAACTATACAGGAACAAAAATATTGTGCTTGTTGCTTTGTGATAAAACAAGTACTTTTATTTTCACTTTCATTTCACTAGCCACAGCGCTCGTTATACTGCAATATGTTTAAAATATTTATGTTTTAATTTCATCATCATCGCCCGCGACAGTTGGGCTCCTGGACTCCAGTATTTGTAAAATATTAAGAAGGTATTTTAGTAAGAAAATTAGAGGTTTATAAGGTGGGTATTGATTTGTTGAAAATTAAGTGAAGTTTATAATATACTAGTCTAGTATATAACATGTGAGAACACTGGCTATACTGTAAATTATATTACACAACACTGGCAATTGTCCAGCAGCGAACATCGGACTGATCAATTCAATAATGATCACTCACAATTATTGTTGTTTGAGTAATATCAAAATATTCCTTTGCACAAACAGCCTTCAGTTCAAACACTAGGTGCTCGTTTCATAAATTACTTTGAATTTTCTCTGTGCAACATTATATACCGATTTAACAAATTTGTAGTTATTATAACAACTTTAAACAATTGTCACTATTCACATAAAATTCAGCAATGAGTTTCTATAAAAAAACATTTAATTTTTGATGTAAGACAATTTGCACTTCTTAATAATGAACACATAGAAAATTCAATAGATTATTAGTGATATGGGCACAGTGTGGTCCCCCAATTATATCTACATGAGATAAGTCTGGTTAAAATTAAATTCATTTAAAAAGTACATAAGGGAATGCGATCACAGGTTTGTTTATCTGGGTTAGCATATCTTGTTGGCTAGCACGCTGTTCAATTTCTCTAATGCATATGTTAGATTTGTGTACAACTTCTTATCGCACCCATGTTCTTCAATTGTACTGAAGCGGAAGGTCCTGAAGTTCTTCTCAACATCAATGTAAGTGACAGCTTGCATCAACGGACACAGAATAATCTTTGTGTGGTCCTGGAAGTTGATCTGTAGAATGCAGAAAGTTTTATTATGTGATTAAAGAATCATCATGCAATAAAAGAACATTATAATGTTTGGTTTGTTTCTAACTAAAATATAAGAACCTATTTACTTTCTATAGATGAAGTTTTTAGTATAGAGTACCTGTAGTGTTCCATTAGTGAGGTACATAATGACGGCTAGAGTAGTACGGAACCATTGATGAAGATGCGGCAAACGTGACAGTCCATCACTCTCTCGCACTGGCACTGACGCTCCTATCAAATTAAATAGAAATTTTTACTTAAAAATAAACTTAATATTTATTCTATAAGATGATTTTTTTAAAATGGGTTAATAAAGAGCTCACGAGGGGGTATTGAGAGAACCTTTTCTTGTTTTCTATATTAATCAAACTACTAAATTCCCTTTTGAGTGATAAATTGGTTAGGTCTGAATTTCTTTCTAAGAAAACCATAATCCTTCATAAAATTGTGTGTGCAATTAAATTTTTCGTTTTCGTGTTTTACCTGCTTTCATAAGATGCTCAGTCATATATCTTCGGAAGTATGTGAGGAGCTTCATCTTCTTATCAAGGTCCTGTGGATATTCGCGCATCGTCATATATTGTTCTTGGCCTTGTCGGTTGATGTAGTGAACATTTCTGTAAAACACAACATACATACCTTCTAATCTGTTATTTAAAATATATGTTACCTAAACGGAACATTTTACCTAGAGGAAATAACTATCATGTAATGTTTTATTTCTAGTAAATTAAACACAAAAAAAAAATGGTAAAGTTAAAAAACATGACTTATGCTTATAGATGTACAAAAAGTGATTAATCAAAGTATTGTAGAACTAATCAACATCATCATAGTCAACTGGAAGCTTGGGCATTGCTGTGTATAGGTCCCTCTTACTCTTGATCTCCAAATAGATCAATCCTATGCTGCCCAAAGTGGCAATAAACTATTATTATATAAGCTTGTTACTACATTATATGTACATGGAACATAACTTTAAAATAATCATCAAAAAATATTAATAAACATCACTCACAGTCCATTAGCAAGCATAATAAGCTTGGTGGTGTCGTTGAACATCACTCCAACACTCTCATCACAAAGTTGATAGCCGAATCCATATTTATCGCTATAATCTACCCATTTGCCCACCCATACCAAAGGTTGGGCGGCAGGGTCACTTAGCTCATCGGTCAGGCACTCGGGTCTGCATTTTAGCTGTAAACATGTTTTATTTAAAATCATATCTTACTACAACTACACTTTATGGACACAACACAAATTGTTACACAAATAAAGCCTCTGAGTGACGCATAAATAATCATGATACCAAACTGTAGTAAACATTTTGTTAATGTTGGAAAAGTGCTGCATTTCACGGAATTAGTAAAGTCAAGAGATTTTTAGAAGATTGCAATATGATGCTGTATCAGACATTTTAACACTGGCCCATTAAGTCTATTTAAAGATATTTTACATTGTTAACAAATTTTGCTGATATCTTTGAAATACTACTGTTTCTGGGTAGAACAAGGAGCATTACTTATATTTTTTCAAATAAATAAAAAAACCTATTTCTAATGATTTCTATAAATAATTATATAACAAATTTGTATTATTTTATAAAACTGAATTTCACAGATTTCATAACTTTCACCAGCACCGCTTTGCAGCAATCATAGTCCGCTCATGAATGATGGGATAAACATGATAAAATCCGTAAAATTTTGCTTAATTAAATGATTAATTAATAACTTTATTAGTAATGATTTATAAATGACTTACTTTTCCATGTAATAATGCTGCGAGTTGATCGCGCAGTGCGATGAGATTCTGCCTATGCGAGCTTGGTTCTACTGAGCGTGGTTCTGCCGGCTTGCGGTGCACAGGCGAATCCACCGCCATGGCCATTTGATCTTTAAAAAACAAACAATAAACAGAATTTTCGTAATTGAAAGAACAGCTTCAGCTCGACAATAAGACACCTAACTCATTTGAAAGTTTTAATAAGTTAAGCTATATTAATTAAATAAAATATACTATTTAATTTTCATCGTATTCGTAATGAGGCAAATAATCAATATATTTTAAAATAAAATTTTCCGTTACCATTGCAATTGACTTCGTTAAGCGGTCGGCGGTGTATAGAGAGACCCTCCAGTTGATCGGTTCTCGGCGCAGTCGTAAGACATGAAACGGGCAAGGCAGCAGGCAGGATTCCCGAAGAAAAGAATTCGTGTTGCAACAACTTATCCACAGATGGTCTCCTATCCGGGTTCGATTGCAGTTGCAAGACAATCATTGCAGTTGCAGGTTTCCGTAATGTTGATGGGATCCTGTTACACAATTAATCATCTACATAAAATAATTAAACTATGCTATATTCTTTTTTAGGCATTATATGAAAAATGTATATATAGATGTGCATTGAAAAAGAATATGGTACATCGCAGAAACAACTCCTCAACTTTGGCTTTATGAACTAGTCTAAATTTATTATTAATATTTCATAGTTGTATGTATATTTTGAGCTTATTTCAGGAGGCAGCGGGATATAGTAGTATTATTAAAAATTTCTTCAAACACAAGATAAAAAAAATCAAATAAACCCTTAAAAAAACTTGAAAATCTGCTAATAAATGTGCATAGTATATTGAAACATATAGCTCCATGAGATGAAGATAAAATACATGGTGGATAAAAAGTTAATCCAGAGTTCCTACCCAGATTAATTAATGACATATATTAGTAACTAACTAAGAAGTAATTTTAATCAATGCTGTGTGGTAAACAGCTTTATGTGTTGAGGCCAGCTGTACAAATAATAAAGCTAAAATGTCATTGTAAAAAATTTTCCTAATGCGAATAAATATAGAAATCCCAAACCCTCATTTTATAAATATCAATACTGACAAATGAAATAAAATTTTAAATAAATATTATGAACATGGTCCGACATAACAAGTTTTTTTGCACACAAACTTGGTATTACAAAGCTTTTCAGAAACACAATAGCAGAAAAGTTCCCACAGATAATTATATACAAAATCAATTAACAACATTCAACTCAGAGATTTAATCGTTACACACAATATTTAAAGCATCAAACGGTTCCCCCATACAGGATGACAGAAATTCACAAATTCTATCACCACATACCCTTAATGGCTAAAATAACCACCTGTATCGTTGTTTCAGGGTATAGTCGGTGACTATGGCCTGAGCATACCGAGTACGGAATGTTTGCCAAGGGCCCGTGCAATATGTGTGCAGCACTAGATATATCCCCTCACTGATTAACAATACACAAAAAGTTTATTATTAAGTGTTTTAAAATACATACATATAAGATACTATGTAAAATATTCACCTGTATTCACATTGTTTAATTCTTTTGTAAGTATCTTTGAGAGTGGATGTCTCAAATGGAGGTTTGCCTACAAGAAGTGTATACATGATGCATCCCAAACTCCATATATCAACTTCAAATGAATGCCCTTTCTTGGTCAATATTTCAGGTGCAATGTAGTTAGGAGTACCACATAAAGTCTGCTTTCTCTCTCCTAAAATAGATATAATTTAAACATAATTTCAAAAGTAGTACATTTATGTCTAATTTCATGAGCACACTTGTGAGATAAAATATTTAAAAATATGTAATTATGAATAATTGATATTATACAGGCAAACCTAACTTACTTTAAATTTAATTATAAGAAGAAAGTATTTGTAATCATATATTTGAAATACATCTCAAAATGTAACATTATACTATTAAATATAGACACATAATTATATATTTCTGTAATTAGACTGTACTTTTTATATGGTTTATAATTTTTAATTTTACCATCAAATTCTATTTTTGCTGCCAGTCCAAAATCTCCAATCTTAACATGGAGGTCATCATCCAGGAATAGATTTCCTAGTTTAAGATCACGGTGTATAATACGATTGTTGTGTAAATATTGAACCCCAAGTAATATTTGTCGCATAAAGAATCTTGTCTCTGGCTCTGTGATTGCTTTTCTACGCTTGTGTAGTTCCATCATTGACTGTGGCATAAGAAATAACAAATATTCATAAATAATGATAAACAATAAATATCAATGGTCTGTTAATACAAAATATCATATCTGAAACAAAACTTCAAACCACTGTACAATAAAATCTATTAAGAATTATAAATATATTTTAAGTGCTGTTTAATTAGCTTTAAAAAAAGTTTTAATAGTATTAATATATACATATGAGCTTATAGGAACATTAGATACATGTTCCGGCACAAAAATTTGTATTTTGATTTGTCTTTATGTATATATGAAGTCCCATTTTCTTTAATTAATGAAGAGAGGAGAATGCAAGCAGAACAATGAGTTACTAGTTGTTAGACAGAAACACAGTGTTTGCAGTTATAAAATATAGAATTTCAAAGTCATTGTTTGTAAGAAAGCAGCTTTTCCATGATAACATTTATTTTAGAACATCAAAAAGTGTATTGTGTATCAATTATTGATAATGTATTATAGTTTAAAGTACCTACCCTTTTCTTACAAAGCTCCAGTATAATATAAATGTTCAGGGAGTCCTCAAAGAAGTTGTGGAAGCCAACCACATGTTTATGTTGCAGTGAGCTGTGGATGGCGATTTCTTGAGCCATCTTTTGTTTTTGACTCGACTTTAACATAAGTTTTTTTGATACAATTTTTCCAGCGTACACACGGTTGGTCGCAATGTCTTGAATTTCGTAGCATTTTGCAAAACCGCCCTGATTTGTGAAAATATTATTTTTTAAGTACCGTAAAACCATGCTTGTTACAAAAGTATTATAAATAAATGACATATTAAAGTTCTCTTTTTCAGAATTAACTAAAACGGTTACATGTCTTTTTAAGAACCATTATTAACATGGAGAATCTGAATTTGAAGAAACTATTATTACTGAACATTATCATTATTTTGTTTTTAGTATTGATGTAGCTTAAAAATAGCATTATAATGTTAAGTAAAAGTAGTCTCGTAATATTAAAAGACAATTAACTCACCTTTCCAAAGAACCTTAATCTTTGATACGTGCAGTTTGTTTCAGGATCGTGAATTATTTCGGGAATTTCTTTCTTTTCATCTTCTTTAATCGAGGTCATTGTAAATTAACTTCAAAGTATAAAGTCAATAAAATGTTTAAAAATGAACGAGCAAAATAATTGTTGACAAATTCACAAAGGCTATTTCAAACGGTAAGCGTTTGAACATAAAGGCAGTTGCACTGAATTAAATGAACGGTTATTTATTTCGACCAATCAGAGCAATGCAGTTGACTGTCATTGCCAGTATCGAAAACTAATAAAAGGACCGAAAACGTTCTGTAGATTATGCTTTACTAGTATTACATTTAACACAATATTCCTAATGTATTTCATGAATCGCTATGTTTTTAATATTTATATATAAATAAAATTAATTTCTCAAGTATTTTGGAAGTATAAAAATAGACTGTAAGGTTGATGATATTGAAATACTAAGTTAACTTCCAAACATTGGCTATTCTTTATATGCTACCTATTATATATATATGATATAAACTATGTTTTCGGTATCGGTCGGTTTATATTCAGATTTTATTATACTTTTCTCTCTTAATAACATTTTATATAGGTTACATAAAAGCATTTTAATTACTTAGTTTTTATCTGTAAATATAACATAAAGAATTCAAAACTGTTACTTGAAAACTACAGTTGTTTTTACATTATTTTACTAAATTAATAGAGAAAAACAGGAACTAATTTTATTAATAACTTTTTTATCAATTTAACTGTTAGATTAATGTTATAGCAAACTAGATAATTGGTGTAAACACTGTCCTGTTTAAATAGTTTCTAGGTTATGTCACTATTAGTTAAAACGATCATGACCTACATAAAGCATGCTGCATGCGAAAACTGGGATTTAATAGTTTTACTAAAAATAATAAATTGAGACCTAATTGTATATGTAAACATGAATCCATTCTATAGACGTTCTCATTTATTACATGGTAACATTTTTTTTAACGCCACTGTAATTAATTAAGGAATCAAATTGAGTAGTAGTTGTATTATATATAGTATATCTTGAAAAAGAGTTATCCTTTTAATTGATATTATTAAAACGACTATTATAAAGTATCTCTTTTATTACCTGATTTACTATGGTTAACATATATTTAGACACATTCCTTGGGATTGTTTAATTGTAGGTCAAAATAAAGTTTAATGTGATTGGGACAGATAAATTTCTTAAATATTTGCGATATTACTATTTACTTTTTTTTTTAAAAAAAGGGTTACATGATATCATCAAATGGGTCACTCTGAAACCCCATAAAATAGTACTAGGATTTTAGACCTAGTAAAGAAACCATGATTCATGAAAATAGGATTAACAATAAGGATTAAAATTTTAATTAGTGTATTATTTGAGAAGTTTATCAAATAAACTTCGTCGAAGTTATACAAAATAATTAGATTAGTACGACAGATAAAAAACGGAACATTTTTGTTTCCAATTTCACCATCGGACAAAAACTATGGTCTCTGTTTAATTTACACTTGGGGAACTTGATGGATTTTCTCCAGTTTTTCCAAATTGTAAATCGACAAACTCAATGTTGTGGGAAACGCACCGACTAGTTATTGTAGTGGTTATGTGGTTTATTATCGCATCGAATAGTTAACAAAGGATGCCGTTGCTGGTACTCCAACAAAATGATTCATTCGAAATAGAGATGATATGAGGAAATAGTGAGATATTTAGAAGTATGAATTTTGCCTATTAAACTAAAGATGTGCTTTAAACGAATATAGATTAAAGGTGAAAGTAAGACTCGGTCATATTAATGTTTATTTTAATTATTTATTTCAAGAGGAAAAATAATATATTTCAAAAAAAAAAATTACTGAAATGGAGATCTATTTTGCGAGCAAAAAATAATCGTTTTACATAAAGGTCATCGAAAAGTTAAAGGAGCGTTGAAATGATTGTATCGCTCGTGTAGGGGTGCATGTAGATGAAAAAATGTTTTTTCTTAGTTAGACTGGACACTTATTGAGTGATCTTTAACTTATCATTAGTACGCGTTTGTGGCTGTAGATTATATAGAATTTATTGTAATATTTTGTTACCAAAAACTTTTTTGGTTTAAAGGGCGAAATTCCTTGATTCTATAGTTTCAAAGCGCGTTGTTGAATTGTGTAAACATTTTAATAATACTATGCAAAAGTTAAATAATCCCATTGCTTATTCTGATATAAAATATTTTAAGTTTTCTCTTCAATATTTTTCTCATTTAATGGCTAAACGTATTTTTTTTGTAATAACGGGGTCACAAATAATTTTAACTGTTGCCTATTATGCTTCTCATTGTAAAAAATAATACTTAACTGTAAATTTAATTCAGGAACATTTTAAGTATGAAAAGATAAATTATCTTCGTTTGTTCTCTGTGTACCCACACATTCGGACTAACTTTGTCCGTAAGTGAATAACAAACGTAATGCGAATTAATTTGTGCGCCATTGTTAATGTCGGTTATATATTTATTTGCAATATTGCATCCTGCTATAGTTTGAACGATCTTTTTTATCGAGTAGGACGTTTCGCTCAGTATTGTTACTACGGTACAAAATAAATTTATTACCTTTGATTCTTTAAACATTGAAGAATAAAGTTGATAACTTATTTAAAAGTAGTAAATCTAAAGTGGAATTATAAAAAATATATCTGGTATTCAAATTTTAACATGCAACTTTGTGTAAAATTATTGAGTATTTTTTATATTTTTATTTCATTGTTGACAAACGCTTCGGCGGGTTGTCCATGGGTAACAACTGATGAATGTAAGTACTTATTTATTTACTATATGGTCCTGTTATTTATTTATAAGATGTCAATTAATATGTATACCATAAATGTTATTTTTTCCCCTTTATGGTTTAATATATTATTGGTGTGAAGTAGGTTAATAATAATCACGAGTATTTATCTGTTAGAAATTAAACTATAATTTTCGCTAACAAAAAGTATAGCTCTTAATAGTCTATTTATATCTATAAAAACATAGCACTAAATTGGCTATTGTCAGAATTTTAACATAATGAAAAAGGTAAAAATGGTTTCATACAAGTTTCATAATATAATACCAGATATTTATTACTTTGTTAAATATTGCAAATTTATGGGTGTAATTGGCTTTATTATTAATCACAATTCCAAATAATAAATGTGTTTCGAACAAACTGACCTTGTACTTGACAATAACTTGATAATACCCAATAATGATTGTAGTCCCGGTTTATATCTATTTTCAACCATGCAATTTGTAGATTGCATGGTTTAAAATAAAACACTTATGCAATATTTATGGTACCAAATCATATTAGGAAATTAATTATGTTTACACATATTGAAGAATTAAAAAAGCGATTGTGACTTTACATATGACATAATTTAATTTCGCTTATGAAGTAGTTGTATTTTGGTTAATTTTTAAGAAAATAAGATGAATATATTGTAGAGGTACTAAGAGAGAGATAGAGAGAATAAGTCCGATTGACAGTCACTATTGATTCAATTACGAAAGAGTAAAGTGAGAAAAGTGAAATCAAATTTTATTTGGCAGAATTAAATGTTTGGAACTTTTGTTTCTCTCTTTTTATATATTTTGAGTGTAGTATACGGCAAGAAGACCAATCTCTGTAGTATGTGGGAATCTACGATCCATAGCACAAAAAAGAAACGAAGGACTGGAAAACTATTTTATCCTCTCACAGCCTGAACTGAAATTAAACCATAGGGTCTTTTGTAAATATTTTTTCAACAATTGAAGTAACAGATGTGCCCAAAATAACCAGTATTTGTGAAGTTATTTGCGTGTTGAAATCGTTTAAATTATCTTCGTAGTCAAAGGTTCCATTCTCATGAGGCGTGCGTGTAAAAACTAAAACAAAGTTCAGCGACTTATTTATATTAAGTTCAGTTGCACGCCAAGCTATAGTTTTCATATTAATGTGAGTGTCGATTAGATGTAAACGAATGTCACTTGTTTAATTCATAAAATTTGGTTAATAATTACCTGTTCTGCAACAAATTTTCGGGCATTGTTAACAAAATCAATCTTCCTTATTCGAATACATATCGAGATAGAGATCAGTTAGATATGAGAAATAATTTAATAAATTGAAATTAATTCACAGTACAAATCAACCTTCAGTCAGTTTTTTATTATGTTTAATTAGCGAGTGTAATTTGTTTTGTTACAAGTTTATCATTTCATTTAATTTCGACCGAAACTAGTACTAAACAGAATTTCTTACAAATTTTGGAGGTGTTTTCTTTACGCTTGGTATGTGTGTTAACGAGTTTGTCTTTGTAACATGATATAAAAACCCAGTTTACTTTGTTATATACAAGACTATTTTTTCTTCTTTATATATAAGAACAATGTAATATATGTGTTGTATTTTTGTTAGTTGAAATAAGCGCAGCGGCGATGTTATGATACGATCTCTTGTGATTAACCACCACTAAATTTTACAATATGATTTCTTATCACGGTTAGAAAAATATTGATAATAACGAAACAAAACTTCCATCCTTATACTAAAATAAATACTATTATAATTGTCTTCAAAGTAGTTAATGGAATTAAAATCTCTTATAATTATATCCTAAATATGAACATTAACAATGTTATCAAGTAGGACAATGATTCGCGTGATGAATTGTGACTTCAGGCTGTTAGGCCTTTTCGCGATCGACTGTTATTGAAGTCTGTAGAGGAGGCCATGGCAGCAGAGTTACGTAGATCATATAATATTATACTAGATAAAGTAATAAACTTGTTTCATCATATCGAATCGAAATCAGTCGACTACGATTTCTCAATAGAAATGTTAATGTAACAACCGCGTCGGGGTTTAAGATCTTTTTTTCTTCTTCTTGAAGTGCCTTTCCATTACTGGAGGTTGACCATCAGGTTCTTAATTAACCATTGCAACATTAACAATTATTTTAATCAGAAAAATAACAATGACCAGTTTAGAAATTAAAAAATCCAGAGAGCACGAACAAACCAAAATAAAATCAGTAAGTACATCGTATAGTAAACTTTAATAAAACAAATCTAATACAATCAGACCGAGGAAGATAGTTACACGGTTTCCAGTTTATTATTCTAAATAAAAGTTTTTAATTTACTAGTTTAAAACGAAAAATGCATGTTATGTTACAGCTTATTTTTACAGTCTTTGTTTCTTTTTTATATACGGACGTTAATTAATGATAGAAATCCTTGTTTGAATCATATTACTATATGACGATTAACTAGAGCGAAGTTTTCTATTATTTATATTGTGTACAGAAAAGCAAATTCATGTTGTTAAAAAATACATATAATAGTATATGAAAATATTACTCTTCTGGTCATTTCCAGTATATTATACTCTTAGGTAGATGTTTCTGGTTGCCATGGTTTTGATCAAAGTGACAAGTTATTACGAACAAAACGATTCCAGTTTTTTTATAGATCAGAAGGAAGAAAAAATATTTTTAGGGCAAAGGTACAGGAAGTTGTACAAAAGTTATATAAGATATTAAATAAAAAATATAAACGAATACAAAGTTAGTAAAAGAAACGCTTTGTAATAATGTCTTAGATTGTTCTTGATGACCTAACCGATATTTTACTTTACCTAATTTATAAACTTCACTACTAACGGAACTAAGGATTGTTCGTATCAGTCATGGGTATACTGCCATTTTATATGATTAATTTCTACAACAAATACACCTGAACGGTGTTACTGGCGGTCGGTAATTGATAATGTAACTTGTGAGTCATATTATCAATTATTCATACAATTCATGTTTCTCCCACAATTGTTTGTCACTATGTATCCGGGATTATCCTTGTAGTAAATCTTTTTGTAAACACCCTGAAACCGAAATATCGTTACGGAAATTCACATGCTAATCTTAAATCTAATCATAAATTTCCAATATGATTAATTGCTTTATCAATGAATTGTAGTATTCGTCTTCAGCTTCTGATCTGTCATAAAAATAATTAATGTATCACATCAGTTACATTACGATTGTAGTTCTGGCAAGAAAGGCGGGGAAAGGTTAAAAGAAACATCAATTAATATGATGTTATCTTTTTAGGCTAGTGTTATCCGTTGCTGAAGACTGTCAATTAAGTGTAAAGACTTGCTACATTTTTGTTACTTTTTTTATCTAATAATTTGTCATTTTTATTGCAGTAGAAAATCACATCAGTCCTGAAGATCTTCAAGAATTTATGAATTGGCATAAAAGCCACAATGCGACATCGACAGAATCTGACGAGGATTATGGTTCCTTCGAGGTAAGTTCTTAATTTTTTTTGTTCTTATGATCATGATCTAACCGACGTCTACTGTTGGGCGTAGGGTCGAAAAGTAATAGATATTTAATATAGATTTGGTAGTTGTTTATCCATTGCGCATTAAGTTATTTTATAAAAGATTGTTTCGTTCACAATGACATTGTGTTAATGAGGTTAAAAATAGTTACGTAAGGTATTGTTACAATTGATTCTTTGCTTGTAGGAAACATCAACGAGTCTTCCCGTACCGGATAACGTTGATTGCTTCGGTTTGGGTACCTTCACGCGGTTACTCATCAACATGCAACCGGACTCCGCAGAGAAAGTCAACACTCACTTCTATTTCTCGTCTCGTCTCCAACCAGAAAGGGTTCAGGTAGATATTTAATGAATACATTTTAATGTATCGTTGGTTTCAATTTATGAAATGTATTGATATTAACAGCAGTAAGGTTTGCATATTTGTTTGTAGAAACAATGAACCCCAGGATCTCTAAGTTTTATTTATTAAAGAGAAATTATATAGAATATAACATACATAATTAATCGTTTGTTTATTTTGTATAGCTATTTAGTTTATTATGGAATTGAAGCAGAATTAAATATTAACGTTTTTATAATAATTTAGTACAGTAATTTTAGTTATTTATTTAATGAATATTATTAAAAAATACAAAGTGAGTAGTAACATTTTGTTTAAGTGATTTGTAACGATAAAATAAACTAATGTAACTTATTATATAGGTATCTAACGTATATAAATGACTGTAACGTTTTTCTTTAGGTTTTTCCCGGAGACCAGTTTGGTTTAGAATGGGTTGATTTCAACCCGAACAGAAAGACGGTAATGATCGTACATGGGTTTATGAGCCACAGCAACGCTTCCTGGGTGACCGCTATGACTCGGGCCTTTTTAGAATGGGTTAGTAGATATCTATAACAAGGTTAACTTCTCAATGCAAGTTTACCATAATCATTAGTATGATTTATATTCTTGTCAAGTGTAATGTATGTAAAGTTAAAAGTTTTTCCTTTCTTAAACAGACATTTTTCGCAATCCGTATAATAAATAGTTTAATTTTTTGTTTAATATGCGTAAAGGAAATTAAAACGTTTTTTACACAGATTAAAAAATTGAAAAACAGTGTAATATTGAAAGTAATACACGAATTGTGTATCGAAAATAATTGAATGAGATTGAATGTTTGTTTTTCGAGAATTTTAAGACCCTTTGCTAATTTTTTTTATTCCGTAACAAAAATCTGATCCTTTTGTAGGGAGACGTGAATGTCATAGCAGTAGATTGGAGTAACGGTGGAAATACTTGGAAGTATTGGCGTGCGGTAGCGAACACTAGGCGTGTTGGTTCCGATGTGACCGGGTAAATAAATATTTAAACAGTTAATGGATAATAAATACAAGTAGATATACGGACACCTTTTCTATATATTTATGTAAAATTTTGAATACAAGTATTTTGTATTAATTATTTTGGGACAGGCCCCTTTCAACATTGTTTCAAGTTTTAAATTTATTCTTCCCTGGTGTAATGATTTATTATATTAAGTAATGACTTAGTAAAAGATTATTTTTATCATGAGTTATTATAGTTCATTGAATTGCTTTAATTGTACACCTGTAGGTTACATATTAAAAAAAGGTTTCTTTCGAAATTAGCAGAAGTAACATTTTATACACTTTTTTTGCTACTTTATGCTTTAGCTTCGGGGAATTATTTATGTGTCAATCAATTGAGATGTTTCAAGATAACTAATTTTTTGGCATAATGAATCAAGGTTCTTACGCCAATTGCTGGATGTGACTGGTGCGAAGGTTAAGGACTTTCACTTCGTGGGTCACAGTCTTGGGGCGCACATTTCCTCTTACGTCTCTTACCATCTGGGGCGCGTTTCTAGAATTACGGGTAAGTAATAAATAACGTATGTAATTTCTAATTAAATTAAAATAAAAAAATTTATACACAGCATAAATAATTTTTAGAGTTCCTAAATTATAATGGTCTTATTTCCAAAAAGTCTTTTTCACTTAACCTTTGGATGACTATTTAATGTTTTAATATATTTGTCGAGCCGAGAACATTTTTCTAAACCTTATGATATAAACTAGATGAGAAGTATTAAGATACTAACATGTTAATTATCATATTATGCAATAAAGGTTAGTGTGTATTGTATTTATGTATTAGGAAAAAAAGGTGTTATTTATGTACTATATATTTAACTAGCAGAATATACGTTGAATGATTGGCGTTGATAAATTACCCTGGTCTCTGCAGTTAATAATTTAGTTAGGGATAATGGAAGTTTTCCTTATTTTCGTATTCCTCAGATTAATTAAGCTACTGAGAAACCCTACTTAGATATAACAAATAAAAAAGCATTTAAAACCTAACCTATTTTTTTTTTTTTTGTGGGGGGGAAAATGCCTACGCACTGCCCTCCCGCCACGGGGGTGGCGGGAGGGACTGTGTGGGACTCGCACCCACTAAAAACCCCCCCGTGAGCCCGCCTCCGCGTTGTTGGGGCAAG
>DWLS01000323.1:0-33239 GCA_018246255.1 Pachliopta kotzebuea | reverse complement strand
AGCGCAGGGTCCGATGAAGCTTTCACGGCCATAATAGTGGCCGAAAGCATCGACATCACCCGAAAAAAAAAAAAAAACTATTGTTTAAGAATCTAACTAATTGTGGTTCGTTCTTACAGGCCTTTGGATTACGAAAATCTAGTGAGACACACTCTGATAATTACTGCAAAAGACGGTGGAAACATACCGCTTAGTGCAAATTTAACTTTAGTGGTTGACGTGCAGGATGTTAATGATAACGCACCAGTATTCGAACATGACTCGTACAGCGCTAACGTTTTGGAGTCTGAAGCTGCAAAAACTAAGGTAACATTATCATTAGATATAACCGCTTACAACAAAACAGTTTGATTGCCGTCAAAGGGAGCATTATATGAAAACTTTTCGGTGGATTTTAATTCACAATTTTTTGCAATGACTTCTTTATTTAACTCCAAAATCGTACTCTTTGTCTCTGGGTAAAATATATGAATTACTCTTAACATCTTAGTTTTTTGCAAACCTTCCTAAAACCACCGATCATTGTATACTAACTATATTAGACTAAAACATATACATTTATTTTTACAGATTATAGAAATACAGGCAATAGATAAAGACACGGGTAACAATGCTCGCATAACTTATAAAATAATATCAGAGAATAACACAAACGAAGAGAATTTTAGCATTCAATCTACAACGGGATGGGTTTACCTCGCCAAGCTACTTGATAGGGAGACGACGGCGAAGCACAAGATGACCATAATTGCTACTGATAATGGTATTCCACCACTGTCCGCCAGCGCGAGTCTCATTGTCAACGTTGTCGACGCGAACGATAACGATCCAGTCTTCACTCAAGCTGCTTACGAATTTCAAGTTGAAGAAAATCACAAAGCGGGTGCTTTCGTCGGCCGGATATCCGCTACGGACGCGGATTTGGGCGATAACGCGGCCGTGAGATATAACCTCTTCCCTTCGAACACAAGTTTCGTCGTCAACCCTGTATCTGGTGAGTATTCCATTCATTACAAAAATTATCCTGTAGTTCGAGAAAATAATATTATTGTTGGAGAACAAATATAAGATTTAAGTATGAATTTAAATTTCAAAGACATTTTTGTAGGCTTTTGATGTATCTTGTATCAAAACTGTTTTACGCATAAATTATGAATTTGGTTTTGTACAATCACCTGTTTTAAGTTTTACTTAATTTTGAAACATAATCATATCTAATAAAGGAAGTACATTTAAAAATAAAGCTTAAACATATAACTTCTTACATTATTATGACATGGTTGTAGTTGTTAGTCCATAGAATAAAAATACGGTACAAATGATCAAACACAGCGAATGTTGTTGCATTTGTCCCTTAGAACAATACGGTACCGCAATACCAACGAGCCGAGGGTCCTTCCTAGTGTTTGATTAGCCGGAGAACTATTCCGGGCCGTGTCCAAGCTCTCCGCGCGTTGTTTGCTTTGCCGGCACTTTTGAAAGCTAAAACCCAAAGTGTGTCGTGGCTTAGGACTCGTCAACTGAACAAACCGATCGTGTAAACACCGCTGCGTATTAATACGTGAACAATTTAAAGGAAAAGGGAGCAGTGTTAAGAGGGTGTTTGTTCTTATATTCCCATGGATATCGCTATAGCGCCTTTTAGAGGTTATGCTCTTTAAAACGCATTTCATTCATTTTAATGCTTTCTTTGTACTGTAATAGCAATTAGAAGTTGTATACATATGTAAGTTTTCGCATACAAGCTATTCTCACTTCTGTATGACCAAACTTGTCCGTGAACGTGCCGGGACTTTTTCAGTTTGAATATCGCTGTTCATAAAAGTAAGTAAATAGGCTGTATTATCGCCTTAACTGACTGATGAATGGTTAGTCTTTTCATCTCAATTTGGTATGTCAGATAGCAACACCTCGAGCTAGTTAGTGGATCTTTAAAACACTTAACATGAATAGTGGTGGGCGTCCTTAAATCATTCCCGGCGACATCTGTATACGATTGGATAGAGCTTGTATCTGATATGGGATCCAGATTATTACAGAAGCTGAGACTGTTAGGGAATTGCTTTTTAAACTTCGACGAAAATGTTGGAAAGTTATAAATTTAGCACGTACAATTAGTATACTTTTTGATCGGTAATGTATACGGTACCGTTACTCCCTCCGTTGGCTTAACCACCATAAAATAAGTGAAGAAACCATTATAACCGTTTTGAAAATCCGCCTCTGTAACATAATTGCAATTGTCTGGACTAATACGCTTTATCACCTTGAGTCTAATGAGGCTCAACAACACATACTTAAAACAGGGTTAAGAATTTAAAAAAAATCATGTAACACTTGTCTTAAATTTACGGAAATATGGTTTTTTTATATAAATCGAAATAGGCCACTATATAAATTTACATTTTTGTAAAAGTAGTTGACTCAACTAACTTTCATCGAAAATTAACGTTTCCAAAAAAATGTTTTTCGAATTTTTATCATTTTAAAAAAATCTAGGGATAGTTAAAAATGAAAAATCGCCCACAGGGAATTGTTAACTCCTTCCTTAGCGAGGGTTAGAAATAAATGAATTTATGCGCGTCAATTTCGAGTTATAAACGTCGTCGCACGCGCAAGCGCCGTGACCCGACATTAACTATTATTAAAATATTGCTGTGTAGGGACCTCGCTATTCTCTTTCGTATTTTATTACGGGCCCCGGCAGGCAGGGTACTGTCGTCGAGTATTTAAGGCTCGTACGTTACAAATGTACATGTAAGACGCTCCACGGACCGACAACACGTTACCTATACGTATACCTTTTATATTCAGACGCACTAGAATGAATACTCTTAATACATGCTTAAGATCCTTCCATGGTGTTTGATCTAAACAAATATTTAGAACTTTACATTTTTTCCTTTTTTTTCTGTAGTTAGATACTTTGGGACCCTTTTCAAAGAAAAACTTACTAAATGGAACCAGTCCCGTCGCAGCGTAATATCACAGTTTTGATCAGGAATTACAAGACAAAAGCTCACGGCAATATTATTCCAAAGGAGCGACTTTGCTCCATCACCATGTTCCGGTATAAATATCTCTTTTCGATGTGCAATGTATTTTCTTACTTCCCCGACAGCGAGACGATATATGTTATGCCGCTGCGCTGAGAAAAATCGACAGATTTTTTTTTCGGTGCCCACTTCAAATCGCTCATTACGCGGCCCTCTGCCACATCTTATTATCTCACGACAGCTTTATCTCGATCTACGGAAATATCGGCTATATCAACGTCAGTTAAGGACCCGTTTTCGGTGAAGCGATTTTGTAAAATCACGCTCATGTCCTTACCAGTTCTGTCATCGCGAGTTTTAGGTACCCGATACGGAGTCAGTCGTCGGATAATCATAGACATTCTCCCGCGGGCGTTTCGTTTTATGAATACATAATTTCAGACTTGAAACTTTTTGTAATCGATTTCAAAACGACAGGCTTTCTTACTCGTTCTAACGGTATCTTTAACAGATTAAGTTTTGTGCAACTGTTAGGTAGTGGAGTTTACCTGCATATTCAAAGCACCATTAACTTGTTATATACCAATTCTTTCATCTAAAATTATTTAAATCAAAGACGTGTATGTATTTTATAAAAGGTAATAATGTAGTATAAAGTTGATGTTAAATAATTAATACTGCCTGCGCAAAAAAAGAAATGTAATTTCTTAACAAAAATTGTTCACGAAAAGTATTCTTCGGAAGTTCTTACTAGTTTTATTAATAATGAAGTAGTAAATAGTAAGTAACAAAAAAAACTTCTTAAATCAATAAACTGTTGTTACAGGTATAATAACTACAAAAGAAGTATTGGACAGAGAATTCAAGTCCTCTTATTCTGTTTTTGCTGAAGCTAGAGATTTGGGCAGCCTGCCCAGATCTAATAGAGTTCCAATAGCAATTAAAGTTACCGATGTTAACGATAATTCGCCAGAAATTATAGATCCAAGGGAAGATGTTGTTAGTGTAAGGGAGGAGCAGCAACCGGGTGCAGAGGTGGCAAGGGTTAAAGCTATTGACAAAGATAACGGTGTAAACGCGACGGTTACTTATTCCATATTAAACGAAAGAGATATGGATGGTTATGGTGTATTTGTGATCGACACTAATTCTGGAGTTATTAAAACAAATACAGGTAAATAGCATGATTCTATTTGAAATAAATATTTAACTGAAAAAGTAGCTGCCCAATATCATATATTTTTAAGTAAAATTCAGGCAAAAAAATACTTATGTTATTTTTTTTTTTTAGTTCTGGATCATGAAGATCGTTCAATATATCGTTTAACAGTGGCAGCAACAGATGGAGGTCAGCCACCGAGACAAACAGTAAGACAATTGAAGGTAGAAGTTTTGGATTTAAATGATAATCGGCCGACTTTTACAAGCTCGAGTTTATCATTCAAAGTAAGTGTTATCAGCTTATTACAGTTGCACGGATATTTTTGTTTTTTTTCATCTGAACAAAAACATAGCATATATGTACATTTAAACACCACTTACATGAAAACTTTTGTTCAAATGTCAATTAATTTTTAATATCTACAGGTAAAGGAAAATGCGAAAATTGGCCATGTTGTCGGAAAGGTTGCATGTTGCGATAGCGATGTACAAGATAATTCTATAAATAACGAAGAAGAGAGACAAATATCCTACCTCTTAATGCCAATTACATTGGATCATTCGCCGGGCACTTTTGAAATTGATCGTCGAACTGGATCTTTAGTGGTGGCAAGGCAATTAGACAGGGAAATTCAAGAAGAATACAGACTTGAAGTAAGAGCATTGGATACATCAGCAACGAATAATCCACAGAGTAGTGCGGTCACTGTTAAAATAGAAATAATCGACGTTAATGATAACGTACCGCAGTGGTCTCAAGATCCTATAAACATAGAGGTATCTGAGATCGCTCCAGTTGGTATAATCATTTATAATTTCACGGCAAGAGATGCGGATGCTGGTGCTAATGGGGAATTAAATTTTCGTGTAGTTTCTTCCTTGCCAAACTCTAAAAATGTTTTTAGTTTAGATCCTTTAACCGGGACTTTAACTCTCACTTCGCCACTTGATTATGAGGAGATAAGAGAATATTGGTTAATTGTTGAAGCCTCTGATTTGGCGCCGAATATATCAGAAAGATTGACAACGTTAGTCACAGTCCATGTTTCAGTCACCGATTCAAACGATAACATTCCAACTTTTGTTTCTAAAAATAAGGTATCAGTTACTCTGAATACTCTATCAGGAATATTATACCAAGCATTAGCTGTAGATGAAGACTCTGGAGATAATGGTAAAATTTCTTACTACATATCCAGTGGAAATGATCACGCCTATTTTTCTATGGACTATGACGAAGGGAAATTAACATTGTCAAAGAAATTTTCTGCGGATACTGCAAAAGTTCGTCCAGGACAATACAAATTAAATCTTACTACATCTGATCACGGCAGTCCCTTTCCTAGACAGAGTCACATGACGTTGCTACTAAATCTACAAGCTTCTACAAACATACCACCAAGATTTACAGAATCTTTGTATAGAGCAAATATTAGTGAAGACATTCGACCAGGAAGTTTTGTAACAAGATTAACTGCCAAGTCGTCTAGAGGAAACACAGGTATAATATCTGCACTCTGTTATAGTGTACATTTTTAATGGCAAATTAAGTTAACGGTTTATTAATATTTAATTCCTTGTTATACAGGTAATCTTACTTACATGATTCCTCCTGGATTGGCTGATGACAAATTTTTAATTGATGAACGATTAGGTACAGTCACAGTAAAAACAAAAATAGACAGAGAAGAAACGGACCAATACATTTTTCCGGTGTACGTAACAGACACTAGCACTTTTCAATCAACCACAAATTTTGATGTAGCCACCGTGTCGATAAGCATTTTAGATGTAAATGATAATCCGCCGACTTTCAAGGGCGGATCATGCTACCCTTTAGCTGTCCCAGAAAATAACGAACCTGAAGTTATTCATACAGTAGCAGCTACAGATAAAGATATTGGTGCAAATGGAGTAATAACTTACAGTATAATTTCTGGAAACAATGGGAACAAATTTTCTATAGATTCAACATCCGGAAAATTAACGGCTAAAACATTAGATCGCGAGACGCAATCAAAGTATGATTTAACTATTGCCGCCTACGACCACGGATCCCCAGTTGCTTTACAAGGATCGTGCAATATAACTATCCTAGTGGAAGATCAAAATGATAATGACCCGGTTTTTGATACCGGTCATTATTCAGCAGCTATACCTGAAGATGCACCAATTGATACATCTATCATAAAAGTGAGAGCTACAGACGCTGATTTAGGTTTCAACAAGCGCATAGTATACTCATTGGCTAATGAAAGTCAAGGTCTATTTAGAATAGATAACAAAACTGGAATAATTTTCACAACCGGGTAAGTTATATTATAATAACAAATTAATTTTGTTTTTAGCACATACTTCTATTAACTATTTTAAACAAATATTTACAGATATTTTGACAGAGAAAAAACGAGCGTATACCACTTTGAAGCTGTCGCCACAGATCAAGGACGATACATCGCAAGATCACAAAGAGTTTCTATCGAAATCACAATAAGTGATGTAAATGACAACAAACCAATTTTTACTAGATATCCATTTAAAGAGCAAATGGCTACATTGACGCCGCCTGGTCAAAGCTTACTTCGTGTTTCTGCCACTGACAATGACATAGGAACTAATGCTGAAATTCTTTTCGAGCTGTTGGACACGGCAAATCACAAATTTCGTATAAACCCAACAACGGGAGTACTAACAGCCACACAAAGTTTAGCAAGTGAAAACGGAAAATTTATACACCTTCGCGTAATAGCCAAAGATAAAGGAAATCCCCCGCTGAGCTCAGTAGGACTTATAGAAATACGTGTAGGTGATTTTAATGACCAGTCTCCGACGTTAAACTTTCAAAATACTACCTATAATGTTACCATAGAAGAAAATCTTGCGTATGGGAAAGAAGTTCTACAAGTAACTGCATTGAGAAGCGATGGCCGTCGCCAAAGTATAATTTATGAATTTGGAAACGGAAATGATCAATACGCTTTTGAAATAGATTCTAACACAGGAGTTGTAAAAGTTAACAATTCAGCAAATTTAGATTACGAATCTTATCCTGGTCCAAGCCGTAAACTCGTAATTGTAGCTCGAACGGAAGGTTCAACTAATATGTACGCTTATTGCGATGTAATTATTAATTTAGTAGACCAAAATGATCACCCACCCCAATTCACACAACAACAATATATAGCGAATGTGCTTGAAGGTAATACAAAGGGAGAATTTGTAATGCAACTTGCTGCAAAAGACGACGACCGCGGAGCAAACGCAAGAATTCTATATCACATTGTTGATGGTAATCATGATAATGCGTTTATAATCGAGCCCGCATTTTCGGGGTCTGTTAAAACAAATATCGTACTCGACAGAGAGATAAGAGAAATGTACAAATTAACGGTCATCGCGACAGACGAAGGTGACCCGCAAATGACCGGTACGGCGACACTTAGAATTAATGTCGTCGATGTTAACGACAACCAACCGACTTTCCCGCCACCAAATGTCATCTCCGTATCAGAAGGTATGCTTGTTTTAGAGTTTTTGCTACCGTTTACGTATTTCCTTTTAAATTGGTGGAGGGCGGCCGATAGCTTTGCGAAATAAATTGGTAGAACAAAAAGCGTCTTACAAAGAGGGAGGCATTTTACATAATTTGTATTCCCGACTCTGGGACTGGCTTACATTGCGACTCTGCGATTCCAGCGCCGAGATTAAATAAAAGGGCCTCCTTTAGAATCAATATTTATTGGACGGTATTACATTTTTTTCGAGTGCATGTTTTAGCGGTGCGTCCCCGGCGAACGGTCCGCGCTCGATCCGTTTTTGTTTCTTTGTTTTTATATCATTGTACTGCGACGGTGGTTTTGTTTGAGAGCATTTTATTTTGCGAATCTTTAAAGTGGCAGTCAAACGAGAGAGTGTGTCTTGAACCGAATTTATTCATGCTGATTTCATTCTTTATTTTTCCAGGAGCGGAAGTCGGTTCGATACTGACATCTGTTACTGCAAATGACGTTGACACATATCCAGCTCTTAAGTACGCCATTGTTCATGGGGACAATGCATTTTCAATAGACAGATATAGCGGGAAGATAGTACTCAATAAACCCTTGGATTTTGAGACCAAAAAGCAGTACGACGTGAACATCACGGCCTCCGACTCGGAACACGTGGCCAAGACCACACTTACAATCAAGATTACGGATGTTAATGACAACAGTCCGATATTTGATGAAATATCTTACAATAAAGTGTTGCCAGGTAAGTTAACATAATTTAGTTGAAGTTTATACTAAATATCTTAATATATTTCTTTCTTATACTTTTAACTTTCAATGTA
Source organism: Pachliopta kotzebuea (assembly GCA_018246255.1). Lineage (NCBI taxonomy): Eukaryota > Metazoa > Arthropoda > Insecta > Lepidoptera > Papilionidae > Pachliopta > Pachliopta kotzebuea. The sequence continues at coordinate 24,749 of DWLS01000323.1, read as the reverse complement.
ATTAAACATGTTTCATTTAAATATCAAAATCATATATCTTAATCACATCAAGATATTCGTTCTTCTAATATTGATCGTATCATTGAATCATTAATGTTGCATTCTATACTTTAAAAAATAATAAATGAAGATGTTATCTGAAATTCTTCACTTCGGTTAAATGATACTTTTTGGTTGTACTCGCCTTGTCTGTGGTTGTATCAGTATTCAATCGGACGGTAATCGAGAAACGGTTGCAAGGTTTGATAAAGTAGCCGGAACTTATACCATTGTGTGCTTGATTATTTAAACATTAATTATTATTATTTCTTTTTAATGAATTGATTTTGCAGTATGTAGAAGGAAAGATTTTTTATGATGTGATAAATTATTTAACAATATCCTTTTCTGTTGTTGACACACTTTTTATAATATTGATATACAACAATGTACAGAGTTACGACTAAATCTATTGAACTATTAAGAATATTACTTTTATGTGTTATAGCACTATGCAAAAAGAACTAATAACATTTGTACAAATGCGTGCGTACTATATTGAATTGGTAGCAATACTTTTAACTTCTACCATGACGTAGTAACAAAGTAATTTTTAAAATAAATTTCTTACTTTCAGAAGGTTCCGGTACACTTGAAATTGGCAGAGTTAGCGCAACTGACAAAGACAGCGGTGAAAACGGACAAGTTTCCTACTCCTTTGTACATCCCGATGATGGCTATTACATAGACACGGCCACTGGAATAATGTTTGTTAACTACAGCGCTTTACCAAGTAATCAACGTGACACTCAATTGGCAGTGTTGGCCACAGACCACGGCAAGCCGAGCCGAAGTACAGTAGCGTCTGTAAGAATAAGCACGGGTGCTTCGTCAGAAATTAAACCGTTTATTGGACAGGATACTTATAGGTATATAATTTTTATCACTTTCTTTGATGTAAATAAAAATGCGTATGTACCTGAGAGTAATCGTAATGTTCTACTTTAAATAAAGCGTTGCTTATAACGAAAAAATTTTTACGTTAATCACTTTAAGAGTCTAGAAATGAACTGGTTATGTTAGATATTAAATTGAATGTACTAAATTCCACATAGAGGGCGGTAGTACTTATACAAGCGAATTACTTAAAAATATGCACTAACACTTTAATAAATATTTTGCTTAATAAAATTTGTTGTTATTAAAAAAAAAACTTTGTTATTTTGACTCATGATTAATATAAAATAATAATAGTAAATAAATATGTGTAAAGAAGAGTCTAAAGTAAAAATATTTTTGTTCCATTTCAGAATCACCGTCAATGAAAATACAGAAAAAGGAACATCGCTCCTACAAATCGGTGGGATTAATGATGTACTTAAAAAATATAATCTTGACTTTCATATTATTTCCGGAAACGAAGGAGACGCTTTTGATGTCACCATAGAAGGTGCACTCATATTAGTAAACAAACTTGACAGGGAAATACAGGAAACTTATGTATTGGGACTAGCTGCTGTAGAACAAGGAAAAGTTTTGTCCTATAATCAAAACAAAACATCTATAACCATATTTGTGACTGTAGCGGATGCTAACGATAATGCACCTATATTTTCCCTCACTGATTTCGATATATCTGTTAGCGAGAATGCGAAAATCGGATACACACTAACTCAAGTATCTGCGACGGACGCTGATCTTTTCGGCACACCGAACTCTGCTATTGTGTATAATATTACTTCTGGAGATGACAAAAATTTGTTCTATATACACCCAACAACAGGTATTCTAACAGTCAACAAAACTCTTGACCACGACACTGGAAACCCTAAATTTAAATTAGTAATAGTTGCTTGTGATCAAGGTACCCCATGCTTATGTAACGTTGCATACATAGAAGTCGATGTACTTGACGAAAATGACAATGCACCTACATTTCCTGTTTCTGAATACTTTGAAACGATTGGTGAAAACGAAAGAGTTGGAACTTCTATATTTACTGCGAGAGCAATTGATTTAGACAAAGGCAAATATGGGAAATTGAACTATTCAATAGTTTCAAGCACATCGAATTTTAATAGAAATGAAGATTCGTGGAAAATGTTCCAAATAGATTCGTTCTCGGGACTATTAAATTCCAACGCCGTTTTTGATTACGAGCAGAAAAATAAATATGAGTTTTCGATCAAAGCATCAGATTTAGGAGGGAAAAGCTCTGTTGTAAAAGTAAGAATTGATATAGAAAGTCGGGATGAATTTTATCCACAGTTTACACAAAAAACTTATAATTTCGGCGTTCCAAAATCAGGACCTTTACCTGTTGGATATGTGATTGGCCAAGCGACTGCTACAGACAAAGACAAAGGTATAGATGGTCGTATAGTTTATCAGCTGTCAACTTCGCATTCATATTTTAAAATAAACAGAACTACGGGCTTAATCATTTTGAAGAAAAAAGTTGACTCAGTACAAAGCTTATTTGGATCTGATAAATCTATAAGTTTGGTGGTGACTGCTAGTTCTGGAAGGCAGGGATCATTAACAAATAAGACAGCAGTAGAAATATTGCTAGATCCATTAGCAGTTGTTTCAGATCACACAAATCTCATAAACGACACCTCCGTCGCACAAAGCAGTGGACTATCCGATTGGGCATTAGGTTTACTTATTGCATTTATTTTTGTAATAATTATATTTGCTGCAGCATTTTTGTTCCTTCATATGAAAAATAAAAGACACAAAAAAGTAAATAAACCAGGTCTAAGTTCTGAAGGAGTTGGTGCCACGAACAGCTATGTTGATCCCAGTGGATTCGACACAATACCAATAAGAAATACAGGACCAGTAAATGCCGGGAACCAGTTTGCTCCACCAAAGTATGACGAAATTCCACCTTACGGTCCACATACCACTAGCTCTAATTCTGGAGCAGCCACCACCTCCGAACTTTCTGGTTCTGATCAGTCAGGATCGAGTGGTCGAGGGTCCGCCGAAGATGGAGAGGATGGCGAAGATGAAGAAATAAGAATGATAAATGAAGGACCTCTACAAAGGGACTCTGGAATGCACAGGCAAACTAATGGAGTAGATGATGACAATCTTTCTGATGTTTCAGTGCATAATACACAAGAATATTTAGCAAGACTTGGTATTGTCGAGACGGGTACCGGTGGTGGAGCATCAACTTCTTCGAGAAGATGTTCGGAAAATGTTGGAAACAAAGATACTATGTTACATCACGGCCCTATAGATTCTATGCATATTTTTGACGAAGATGGTGCTCACGAGAACGATATTACGAACCTCATATACGCAAAGTTAAATGAAGTTACCGGTAGTGAAAGAGCAAGTAGCGCGGATGAGGCCAGTGCAGCTGTTGATAGAGCCATGGCTTTAGGCGCTTTTCCGAGTGCACCTGGCGAGAACACAGCTGTGCCCACTGCTGGGCCATCAATGACGGGAAGTTTGAGCTCTATCGTTCATTCAGAGGAGGAGTTAACCGGTAGTTATAATTGGGACTATCTCCTCGACTGGGGACCTAGGTATCAACCATTAGCCCATGTGTTTTCTGAGATAGCGCATTTAAAAGATGACGCAGTATCCCTTCAAAGTGGCAACAGTGGTGCTTCTAGTGCAAAGAGTAAAGGGACTTCAATATCCGGCGGTAAAAGTGTTCCGCCACCTCTATTAACGACGGTGGCGCCGAGGAGTTGTCCAGCTCCGTCGCTATCTTGTCGCCAGCCGCAGCACCTGCTGCCGAGGTCGCCGATAAGTCACGACATTCCCGGTGGATTCTCGGCCGCTGCAGCCATGTCTCCGTCGTTTTCACCGTCGCTGTCACCACTTGCCACGAGGTCCCCTTCAATGTCTCCTTTAGTAGGGCCGGGTCTTCCGCCTGCTCCAGCCAACAGGAAACCTCCGCACTCGACTATGCGACTATGAGATTAGACAATATAATTTTAATGGACTGTACATATACTTCCTTGTCGACTGTTTTGCCTGTAAGTATTGGTAACTATAGTAATATTTATTGTTTGCCGATGTGATCGGATTAGATACATTGTATTTTATACGTCATTTTGTGCATGTTAATAGTGAAACGTACTGCCTGAATATGCTCAAAGTGATATTTAAGCGCTTTATACCGATTTTTACGGTAAATGTAAATATTGTCTTCATTCGGGTTTATTATTTTACGGTGTACATAATAAATTAGTATGTAAATTCTAGTGCCTTGTATGATATGAAATGAAGACTGCCATGTTAATTTACTATAGGACAAACAAACGAAACAGCTTTACTCTAAGCTATAAGTGTACTCTTAGTAATAAAAAAAATATTATAATGTGACTTAAGTAATGTGTGAATGTAAAGTATACTGTTGTATAATGGAATAAAACTGAAGTGTAAATCAATTTTCGTGCCTTTAAAATCCTAATGAATTGTAAATAATAGAAAATGTTATTTTACTGTGATTTTCATCTTAGTATTTTGAACATGTGTAAAATACTATTTATATTAAAACATACTCAAATATACCCTAATTCTAAGGAAACCTAACTTTTCGGTAATAATGAATTTAGGATGTATTACCTTTCCAAAGTAGTGTTGATAGAAAGACTTCATCATACACATGAAAAAACGAAAACCTAAAATTAAACTAAACTTGAGAATCAGCTATATCAGGACTTTATTATTAAGAAAATTTATACAAATGATGAAAAAATATTACCTACTTTTTGCAGATTTGTAAACCTATTTGATGTAAATCTTAGTTATGTATATATTGTTTATAACTTACTCAAGTACCAACGATTGGCTGCAGTGTTAAAAAACATAATAAAAACTCGAAAATGATTATTGAATAGTTTTATTTAATACAAATCATTACAGGAAACGGACATACAAACGTTTAAATGTTATTTATCACAGTTGGATCTAAGTCTACAGACGCTCTTACATGTAATGATTTCTAAATACGCACATTAGTAAATTTTAAATGACGATGTATTTCCTAGTATCAAAATCTAAACAAATAATAGGCCTGCTACTTTGGCACATTAATCTTTTATAACAACATTGAAATATTTCTTTCCGTTTTTATGAGTTCTTGGGATACAGTGTAACAAACCTTGACCTTTAGACATTATTCTACGCAGATTTATTAATGTTTCAACTAAAAGGTTCTACAGAAACTTCCTGACTATCTGTCTCTCTCTAATACCATCACTTCTGAACGATAATTAACTATGAGCTACAACTATGATATATTGAAAAGTCATATCCATCTCCCTAAAAGATTTTCTATCTCTTATTATCACGACGCTTTAACCAGGTGATAACTTGCAATGTCGTCTTCAAACAATAGCGTAACAAATACCCAAAATGCCAGTGTAACTAGATTAATAAGCAGGAACAAAAACAAATCTCTACAGTGTAGTATTTTAGCTATTTGAAACTATTTAAGAACAGACGAGTATCTTGTTCAATAGCTAGATAGAGGAAGAACGGACCTCCATGACTATCAGTAGATTATAAATTACTTCAACATAAAATGTCATTGCAGTTGAAATATTAAGACATAAATCAATCAATTATCAGTCGGATAAATACCCCTGATAGACCTAGGACAAGGGTATCTCCTCACCACTATTAAGGCATAACTGGCTCTAAAGCATTCGGATTAAAAAATCCAGAAAGGAATGATTATATAAACTAATTATATTTGCCTATGAATAAAAAATAATTTTTATAGCAATAATTATCAGTACTTTACATACCGGAAATACATACAAAATAAGGCACACCTAAATGATCAAGTTTCTTTATTACATACCTGACTTAAGCTAAAAGGACTAAGAGTTTCAATTCAAGATTCAACCAACAGACATAACAACTGAATTAATAGGATAATTTTTATCTGCAATGATCTAACAGTAAACCTCAATTTCACAAGGTGTTAAGTGACAATCAGTACATGGATGGTGAAGTGGACTAGCCAAGAATACTCTGGCTCATATGTTGACAGCCGTAACACAGCAATGCTGAACAGGCAAGGATTTACATTTAGGAAGTTCAAGCTAGGTTTAGAAAAACCTCCCTACAACTAAATCCAACAAAATGTGACTTTCCATGGCGCTGGCTAACGCTTAGTTAACGCTTCACCATTATCGTCCTCATTATTCAGTGATCAAAGTAAATTTTTTACGACACCAAATGTTTTATAATTAATTTTTTAGCCTAATTCCTCTTTGCATAAACATTTGCTCAACATTAAGGCCGATCCCAAACAAATGTCAAATGCTTGATAAATCAATTTTAAGGTAAGCCATTTAAATACTAAATAATGTTTTTTATGCTACTACCCGCCCTAAACTCTGTTGGGGGTAGTTTTGTTTTTAGCTAAATGCATATCTATGATCACATCGTCCGATGCTAAGGATTTATCGCCGGGAGTAATTGCCTCCAGGTCCACCTCTGTGTTCGAGGTCTGCAGCAAGCCGTTGGCTTCCGTTGGTTCCTGAAAATGTTCAACATTTCTTATGGAAAAATGTAATTAATTATTAGTGGCATTACATTCACTCATGGTTTAAATTCAATATTATTTCACAATATTTTCTTTTCCTTCCCCATGTTCTCTCCTTCCAGTTATTAAGCGCCTGATAAAATGATCACGGTAAATGTTTTTATTCTCAGACAGCTTTAACTTAATTACGAGAAATTGAACAAAACTAAGTGCTAAGAACTACAATATGATATAGACAGACTTTAATGTTGGTAAGTCTCGATTGGGCTGATGCTGGGTAGATACTACCACAGCACCTATTTCTACTTGCAAGCAGTATTATGTATATATTTAGGTTCATAGGGCGCTAAAGGTAGTGAAATACTAGGGTAATGAAAATGTTTGCAAGTAGATCCACATTATTCTAGACAGGAGGGTATCACCCCTATCAGATGAACGATCTATTCGTCTTGAATGATCGATGAATTAATAACACCAGTAATTTTTGGTGACACTTACTGTCAAAGCGGAGTCACAAGCCATCAGCTCCTTCTTCGAGAGGTGCTCCACTATAGCGGCCGTGTAGCAGTCGCCCAGCATGTTATTGGTGGTCCTAATACGATCTCTGGCAATGCAAATGGTTAGTATTAGTACAAATAGAAATCTTTAATATGATTACGGTGCAACATGTTATTATTGGATGGTAGTGGTTTCTAACGCTCAAATTCAAATTAGCCGTATATATGACATCCATAGTTTTCTAGAAGAGCACATTTTAACTTAGTTTATAAGTATAAAGAAGAAATAGCTTATGAAGCGAATATGTAGCCCTATGTTTATATGAAGCGTCTGTATACAACCAGATCTATGCTTTTCTTGCTTTAGCGCTGAAGCCATATTTATAACACAAAATATATACATGTAAAAAACTTATGACATGCTTCGAGTCTGTGCACTCACACGAGCCAGTCGACAGCGAAGAGTAGTGAAACGTCTTGCGTTGGCGCATCCACCGATGCAAGCACAACCAGCAGCAGCACCATCGCAGCAGATGGCACCGAGGCAGACGACAGTGACGCCGCCGTCGACGTCAACCTGCGCATGCGCACATAATGTACCTATTATGCAGTGTGTCTGACAACTCGATATACATTTAAAGAAAATTATTCTAAAATTGTTTAAATTAATCGTATTTTAAAACCTATTCAAAAAAAATCGCAATAGCTCTGACATTTGTCTCTAGCGCTGACTTGCACCAACTGCAGGTCTGATCTTGGATAACGTAAGTAAATATTCAAATATATAATTACAAATTACGAATAAGACGTAGTGACTCACAAAATGGCAGCTAACTGAGCAAAGCCTAAATGCATTTCGTTCATCTGGCAGACGAAGAGGCTCGCGACAGTGAGGAACAAAGCGGTGCCGTCCATGTTTATATTGCAGCCGATGGGAAGCACGAAACGCGTGATACGCGGGTCCACCTTCAATGGTCCCTCCATACTGCGGAAGGTCACAGGGAGAGCAGCGGCCCTGTTGGTATACGAAACCTAGAACTTTCTGTTGGTAGTAATACAGTATGAAAGAGAAACGATCTATTTTATTACACTTCAGCGATTGATACAAACTCACGTAGAGGCGGTAGCGGAAGCCGTCAGCATAGCGTGCGAAAGGCCCCAGTAGAACTTATACGGGTTACGCCGCAGGAATACGAAGTAGATCAGCTGCATCAGCACCAGCTGGTACAGGAACACGCCGATGGTTACCGTCAAGATGAACCAGGCCAATTGGGACAACACTTGAGCTATTGTGAAAGTAAAGACAGATTTTGATAAAACAGACCATTTGCCTTCTAAGGATTTTAAGAATTCATCATTTTTGTATTTCTAGTAACATAAAGTCTAGCTTTTGAACTTAGTATCTAAATTTACCGCTAATTTATCTATACCTATGTGATCTATAGATTAAAAAAACCACTTTACCGACGTTACTAACTTCCAGTATCTTGCCCGCGATTATACTGCTTACACCGACCGGCGTAAACCACATCACACCCGTCACCATCTTCATTATAACCTCGAAGATGGCCTGGAAGAAGTCGATCACTACCTGACCTTTGGATCCCAAGCTTCCAAGCATGCTGCCGAAAACCAAACAGAAGAACACTAGACCTAATGTGTTTGTGCCTGACCTGGAAAAGAAATATATTGAATTTTTTAAATTAATTGTAATTTTCTTTATCTGCTGCCATAAACCGAGTCAGGTGGGCAGAAGAGCTTTCTTTTAGGTTGGAATGCGCTGTAAGACAAGGTGGGCTGACCTCATTGGTTTTCAGTCTGCACATGAATGAGCTGATTGAGCGACTGAGCAGCATGAAGGTTATCATGATGGCATTTGCTGAAACAACTTCAGCTATTCAGATAGCATGATGCTGCGGGCTCCCTCGAGTGATGCTCTCCGAAAATTGATTGCAGTTTGTGAGTCGAACACCATTCCGGATATAATGAGAAAAAATCAAAGTACATTGTTTTTAAAGCTGGTGCTAAGCGGTTCCACAAGGCGGGAACCACTTCGGGGGGAGGTTAAGTTAGCTTGGGTCCCGTGAGTTGTTTTTTTTTAATAACTTACACCCTCCTCCTTTTTTTAACAAAAAAAAATAGCACGGTACTTGTCTTGTAAAAGAGAGATCTCTTGTTCAAAAACACATTATCAGTATCCATAACCAAAAAAAGGGTTCTAACCTCACAAATTAAGAGTATCTAAATATAGTATATCTAAATACAACTATGATAAAAATAACACCAAGTATATACTAGTTATATAATATTATCGTTTTTTAATGTAAAAATATTAACTTACATGACAAAGGTAGTTGAAAATAAGGTTAAAATGTCAACAGTGTTATTCAAATGTACTAATACATATGCAGACATTAAAGCTGTACAAAGTGCTCTAACACAGTTTCTTTCCAACACATTTTCACCATTTGAACAAAGGAACGCGAAAAATTAATAGCTTTAATGAAATTGGAATACAGCTATGTAAACAGATGAATAATATTTATTCGTTATTATATTATAAAACTATGTAAAACTTGTACATATATTTTCAAAGAGTATTATTTACTGCCATGTTAATAGATCCCCTGTTAGATTCTGGAGTAACTGGTTGTGGAATTTGACAATCTTTCGAATTCGTCTAGCTCCGTTCTCATAGTAGACCTCATCTAATACCAGAAGCCAGGCAGCATCGTTGTGTTCCGGGTGGTTTCTTTTTATGCTCCAAGGCGACGACACGAGCAAAGAGTTCGCCTGATGGTAAGTGATACGCTTGCTCGTAACAACGTGACGCTGGTGAGGATGGTATATACAGCTACATTGTGCTCGTCGCCTTGAGGCATAAGGTTTTAAGTCCCGTTACTAGAATTTTACTAATTTACAGCACCCTTCAAATCAGAACAAAATAATGTTTGCACACCTTGTAACCTAACTAGACATTGCCGCCAGCGAGAAATCAAATATGAGTGCCAGAATATTCTCAAGATGCACTCTGACCGCACCAATGACAATCTCGTAAGTGATTATCCAGTATTCAAAACAAAAACTTCATAATTAGTTTATACATCTTAATAAAACTTAAATACCTTACCTGTAAGACACAACTCTAACAAATTCCGGTAATGTTTCATTGTCGGTGAAGTTCTTCGTTGGAGCTATTTGCGTATACACTGTGTGTGCTTGTTGGAAAGTCGCTTGGACTATGTTATCCGGAAATATGTTTCTGGAAAAGGAAACCCAGTTATTAGACTATACAAGATTCCCTTAAGACGTCACCGGACGTCTAGACGTTCAAGCATTCCTTGCATTAGACGTTGTCAACATACGGACGCATAATTTTTAAAATAGTTTAAATTCTTCATAACATTATGCTGACAATAGGGGGAAAGAAATATCCTTGTTACACAAATCTCGCTGATTGGGACCAAATGTGATAGTTTGGTTGGTTACTAGGGTTTTACGATCGCGCCTAGTCGAATTCTATTTTCGTTCTTTAAAAATGCGATCACAACAAAATATTTTTTAGGAATACGCTTTACCATTTTCAATATCATTGTCACATTGTATATTAGATCTCTTGTAATATATTCCACAAAATACGATCTTGTGCTGTTTGAATCCAATCACTCCCGGCGACTCTTATATCGTCTGTCCATTTAGTAGAAAATTTGCCCATGTCCTGCAGTGGAAGTCCATCGGTTGAAATTACGATGATGTATATTATTGCAATTTTGTCTGTCGTAAACAATAATGTCTTATTTCGTTGTGGGCAAGAAATCAATGGGGTAGGTGTAAATAAGACAATATTTACCCTGTCAAAGACAGTTACGTTGCTGATCCTGTTTCACGTATTAGAATATGTAACATTGTAGATGTGAAATCTTACCGTCCTATATCAAAGAAGCTGTCCAAAATACTGTGCTCCCGACGCTTTTGAACAACACCAGCATGCTCTTTCAGCTCGGGCTGTCCCGGGTGAATTAATACTGCGAGTACGATACCAAGACACGCGTTGAAGAAAGAGGTCAATATGAAATAGAGTAAGGTCCTCACGGCTATCTTGCCACTCATCTTGGCATTCAAACTCGCAGAACCGGCTATCAAACTGGCTATAATCAATGGTAATATCATCAGCTTCAATAGCCTCATAAAAATTTCACCAGGGTAAGATATCGCCATTAGCATATCAGGTCCCAGATGGTACGGCCGAAGTCCGAAACCTGGATTAGAAATGATTCTTATAGTTCAAGTAATAAAAAATAACATAAAATAGTTTAAAATTTCAATTACTCAAAGAACTCTATTTATACGGAGCTTTTAACAAAATCCAAAAAAACTACATCTGGTGAACATTCATTAGAAATTATCTTACTCCGAAATTTTGGGGTTTTAATTCGCAATTTTTATAGACTGTTCTTAAAAGTTACTTCTCAAAGAAAGAAATGGTTTTCAAAGTAATTTCCTCACCATTTATTTAAATCATCACAAACATCAGCCGATAACTAATGAGAAGAGCTAACAAAATGGAACAACTTGCCGTCGTCATTGTTTACGTCCAAAAACGGTGTGGAAGTCTTCAAATAAAGAGTGAACAGGAAACGTGGGTAAATGGTCAAACATTAAAATTTGCATTAAAAAAAAACTAAGTACGACTATACTAAGGTTTTCTTTTGCTCTTACTCTTACCTATCAAAATGCCTGCGAGCACTCCTATCAAAGTGGTGACCAGCATCATGTTATCCACCAGCCATTTCTTCAGGCCTGTCGGCTCGATGGACGCACACCTGTCCTCGGTGGTCTTCGGCCCGCGGTCTCCAGGGCCCATCGTCGCAAAGAGGTACTCTGAAATGCGTGCACCTTTCTCCATCACTTTGCGATTCTTCCCTGCAATCCAGACCTTAGATCTGGACGCTTTTAACCCGTTCTACTTTAACACTATAATTGAATTTTACTAATACGATATTTATAAATGGAAGACGTTTTAAGTTAATTTTGTTGTCTGGTTTAATTAATTTTCATAACAAAGATATTGTTATGATATTAAAGGTAAATATTCACGGATACTTCAACTGACACTCATCGTGAGTCATAACTTAAAACTATTGTTAAATTTACATCTGTGATACTTGTTGTGTTGGATACAAAGCGACATTGGTTACTTGGTTAAAGTTAACAACACACTTTAACTTAGCCGTAGACCGCGCTATACTGAATAGTATTACGATCAGATGTTCTCTTTTAGGAAATCGGAAGCCATATTTGTATGTGCGCGCGCATCCATTGATTATCTAGGTCTAGTTAAAATAAACCCAGGAATAGAACAAAACGTTACACGAGTTACGCGGTTTATTTTCTACATTTTTCTTTGTACGTCACCTACTTCCTATAAATACTCTGTAACGTCAACGATTAACTTAAAAATAATTCTAAGAACACCATACAATACAACCTCTATAACATACTTTATGTTACACCAATAAAGTTTATATTTGATTGCCTGTAAAAATGCCGGGTTTTTCTATGACCTGATATTTAAATTAAATTAAATCATAATTCGATTTATATGCTACATAACTACGTGTATTGGCGGAATATATGTAGTTTACTACGACTTTACCTGTATACTTTTTCTCTGTGTTGACAATAGATTTATTATTAGCGACATCTTTGGAATCGTTTGATAATTTCGTTGCTTCCATTTTGTTCAATAACCTCACACCTGGACTGTTGCATGCGTTTTAAAAAATAAATAGAGGCGTTTAAGCGATATACGTTTATTTCTGCTTTAAATTCGACCTTGTTAAAAGTTAATGATAAGATATCGGTTAAATGCTATGTCATACCATTCATTAAGGATTTAATTAATTGTATAAGAATAAAAATGTTATAAAGCCTGATAAAGCGTTAATTGTCTTGTGGAATTTAATATATTTTTAACTAAATGTCCCCTTCTGGTTAAATTCAATTGAACATTAATTATTATGTAGTAAGGAGCTCTGATACCTTTCGGTAACATTATACGTAACTCTTGAATATATAACTAAAACTTTTTTACTTCAAACTGAATAACTACTGCTTTAAATGTTGAGAATTTATTGTCACCTGGTTTGATTTCATAAGCATTATAAGTTTACCTCTTCTTCATAAGCTCATAGATGTCCACTGCTGCATATAGGCCCTCAATAGTGGTTTGGGCCGTCTTCCACCATGCTGGCCCAATGCGGGTTGGTGGGGAGCCAGAGCCTTGTTCGTTGATTAGCAGGCTGCACCACGAGCAAGTGAGGTTGGCTTGGATATCGCCTTCAAGTTTACTATTATCAGTTTATTTGACAAACTTTCAACTATCCGAAAACTTCTACTTAAACCGTTATATCGCTAGTAAATTCAATGTATTTTAAAATCTCTCCGTCAAGTTTGTAATCTTTATAAGTGGATCTAAGTTTTTCAAAATCGACTTAAAGATGTAGTTTAAATGTATTGATAGCTAATAGCGACTCTAGATATTACCGCATCGCATTGTTCCTTTCCTACACAAAAAAAATATCTCTTTCCTTTAGGTTTAACGCCCTTAGTTGCTATGGTACATGCCCATAATTTTTTTAAGTGATTTTATCAATTTCTTATAAATATATGTCAATTTAAAACTAATAACTAATATGTGCATCTTTAAGCTAAAATTTCGGGAACTTCTCAATGAAGCAAGGACTGGGTCCTCATAAATAAATTTTTAGTATGTCTATGTACATATTTTTCTTTTAGTTTATTATATGTATGAGAATATTTATATGTATTATGGGTATATTAAAATTATATTTATTATAACTGTTTTGTTTATTTTAATATATATATTTCATTGTCATTTTGTTTTTAATTTTATATCGTAACCTACCTCATAACATTACTGCATTACCCAAGGCAGACTGGAAAATAATACCAAAGGTATTAAGTCCACCTTTATACAATGTATATAAATAATTAAATATATATAGATATGGTTCTTTTACGTTTTCGTCCATTCGGCTACTGTAAACCGATAAGTAGGGTTAAATGTAATTTTAGATATGTATGTTATGAACAGCATTGTATCGCACATTCCAATTCAAAAATATATTATTAAATATATGTACGGTGTATCACAATTTGTCATATTATTGGCTCGTGTATTTTCCACCTGTCATATAGATCATGTGGGTTGGGGTATGAATTCTTCTGTCATCGTTTTAGTATAGTCACCAATAGTGATACTGGCGAGCCAATAGTATAGGTAAAAACAAAGGAAAGAATAAGGTTTATACATGAAAATTCTTATTTAGTTTATAGACAACACTCATGGTTTGCTCTGCAACAAATTATTATTGCAAAGGCATTAGTGAAATTTGACTACGACTAATATAAAATATTAACAAAACTAAATGTACACAGAAGTATTACATATACGGTTTATATAGAAATTTATAAGTATTATTTGAATTAAACTTAGCTTGGTTGTCTAATGGTATTCTTATGTTTTGATTTAAAATCTGAAGAATACACACAAGATGAATTTAACATTTAATGGTGTAATTGTTGTCGCATAGATGGCGCTATAATTAATTCGTATTATCCATTTATTTTGCCTAAATAGTATCTTCTAGTTATAACATTATGATCAGCAACAGCGTAATTACGCTTTTAATTTAAAGAAGCATTTTTTACATAACTTGGTGATTAAGTAAGGGGCTGAGATAGTTTATAATTACCGCCAGTGTAAGCGGCCACTTACTACTACAAATTTCAGGAATTGGACGTTGCTACATATCCATGATAGATGTTATTCTTTGATCATATCCGTGAACCAATTTCAGAAGGGATTGAAAGCTCGTTTCCTCAAATTCTGTAGAGTACGTGACCATAAAACTGATTTGGTACAACATCTGGTATAAAATGTACCGGTAGAATTTTTAGTTATATATTTTATGAGTATTTAACAAGAAAAATATTTAGAAACTCATTTCACCTAATCCCTTAAATATTATTATTTTAAAAAACAAAATAAAAATATTGTTATTAGTTTCCACAGATCTGGTAACTAACTTACCACGCAATATTAAACGAATGTTCTCATCAAATGAGAAACATACCAACATATTTAATAATTAACGTAATATTATGAAATTTTAGCTCACCCTTAATTTGTTTAATCTTGAAATATTTTGTTTATCACACACAGATTAAATAATAAAAAGTATTAAAATGTTAAAGACTCATTAAAACTTGATGCAGAACTTTTAGAAATTCAGATTTAAATGAGTTAAGGCAAAACTGTAATTTCAAACGGTAGTCAATTAAATGCACAGATAAAAAATATTTTTGATGGATCTAAATTAGCACTAATAGAAAGTAGCTAATTATATTCTTTTAATTATTTTTACTTTGTTCGCGTTGTAACGTCTTCTTATGGCAGCGCTTGCCAAATGCACTCGCTGCGTCTCGTGATCAAGGTTATTTCAATCGGGTCTATTTATTTATTGAACTTTTATTAAAGGGTCGAACCCGGACATCTTTGTTCAGTTACAACTTAACACATATGTGCATCGTTGAAAGTATATAAAATCAACTGTTACTATTTATAACTTTCTACCGGAAACATATTAAATTTTCTTTATTTGGTAATAAAATGTCAGATGTACGCTCTTAAATACAAATTGTATAGTTGAATTTGTTTCAATATTATAATACTATATTTGTTCTTATAAATACATAATAATTAAAAAAATCGTACATAAAACATCTATTAATAAAGGAAATATATCTTCAACTAATAAATTTATTTCCATTCTAAATATTCCTTAATATTATTATGATATTATATAAATAAAATGTTTATTGTTAAAGTAACAAAGGTGGATCTGTATTTAGTTATTTAAATAAATTAGCAAAAATTAAAAAAAAAAAACAAAAAACCCTTGTTTTTGATAGAAAGAGACATCTAATAAATTTAATTCCCAACAGAAAATATTTCGGTAGTAGTTTGTTTTATAAAATGTAGATGGCGCTAAAAGAAATAAAAATAATTAGCAAGTAACAATGTACATTTATCGACTTTTGCGATTAGTAGATAAAAATTATAAAAACTAATAAGTATTTTATAAGCAAACAAGGTCTCCGACTATTGTCCGAGAAATAAAAGAGTATATTCAAATTAAAAAAAAAAAAAATCTTTTGTTCTGTGGACTGTAGTAGGTCTTATTTGCTTATAATATAATTGTTTGCTTTTAAAATTGTTACTATGATTGTCTTATATACTTATTCAGATAATTGATAAAAAGTTAGTTTTGTTAAATGAACACATTTCTGTATTAGTTATTCTATAATTAGTGCTTGATTCGTTATGCTAGAGATACGTATTCCAATTTTTGTTAAACGTTTGACAAATTCTTCCTTTAGAAGACCATATTCACAAAGGAAATCCGAAAACTATACGAAACACATCTGTTCGCTGATGCATACAATGTACGTACACAGTGCTACAGAAAACAAGTGTCGTCTAACAAAGAAATTAATATTTGAGTAATAAAATGAAATTTTATAAGATATGTGCGAGTAATGGGGTACACGAAGGTCTCTTTAATATCTCAAAGGTAAAATCATTATATTGTACATTAATGCTGCTGTGATCTTTACGTGTAAACTTGATACTATAGATGACAGACGTAAAACGCTGAGTGAATGTATTGAGAAGTAGAACTTAAACAACCAATACTTATACAATCTTCGGATATAATAAGCTTCGTTGATAGAATCTTGAGCCACTTTTAATTAGAGAAGGTTCTAGATGAACAACTTTTTTTTTAATCATGTTGTTTTATAAATGTTTAATGTTGTTCATGTTCGACAAACAGTCATAGCTGTATGTCACCGTCGTTTTATTCGCTGCAGTGATTCTGTGGCGTTGCTTTAGAATTTGTGGTATGTCGAAATTCTCAAAGTTCAAACTGGCGGTTTTATGAAATTTTTAATATGAATGCGATAATTTTATATTTGTTTTTATTCCCTACGGCGACGAGAAAAGGAAGGCGTTAACCTGATGGTATGTGATACACAAAGCTATAATAACGCGGCGCTAGTTAAGATGGTATACCCAGCACATCGTGCTCATCGCTTGAGACATTAGTTGTTATATCGTTACCCAGTAATTTATCTAGCATACAACACCCTCCAAATTGGAACACAGTAATGTGCACATTACTATTTGGAGGTAGAAATACGAGCTGCGATGGTACCTACCTAGACAGTTGCCGTGGCCACCAAAAAGTACCACCAGTACTGTGACAATGTGATATAAGCATAACGATCTTTAACAGCCACTATTCCTACAGCTGGGACACAGGTTTTTACGTACTGTACATACAATTCTTCTGTCCGACACTTTGAACAAACCTATTGTTCACATTTATTATTTCAATTCAGGGTGAGTAAAGAGTTTCAACACAACAACTCACAGCACCCAAGCTAACCTCACCTGCTAATCAACAAACGAGGCTCTGTCTTCCTACCAACCCGCATTGGACCAGCGCGATGCAAGATGGCACAAAACCCTCATTTATTTAAGAAGGCCTACGTCCAGCAGTAGATGATGACCATTTCGTTTAAAGTATATATTATTTAGGTTTTATGTCGTAGAATAACATAGGTTGTATAATTTTTACCTCTACAACTGCTCCGTTCAATCACGTAATCACTTAACACTATCTATATATACACAAAACACTCACACGCACAATTATTTACAAAGAGACGACGTCACAATGTTTTTCTGGTCCAAGTTTTTCCTTGACAACCGTTTAATGCATTGGAACGAACTCCCGTTTCGTTTCTTATCAGTTTGTACAAATTTGCTATGATAAATACCTTTTTTATAACTTAATCTCTTCGTGTCAAAAATATCTCTGTCTCCATCTAACTAATAGTGGGTAACCGATTCGTTCAAAACAAACAGGGAACAGTCAAGTGTGATTCTGCAAATTTCAGACCAAAACAGCTCCTAGATTATTCTTTTTTCAGGGCTTTTTATGGTACTATTTAAATCATTCAATACTAATGCTTATTATCTACCATCACAAAACTGTTGTACATCATCATCATCAATAGCTTGCGGCAGTCCACTGCTGGACATGAGCCTATCTTGAGGAATGTCGCATAGTTGTACATATACATATGTATATTTAGTCATATTTACTTATTCTTATTTCTATTTTTCACTGTAGTACCGCGCAGTATTGATGGATATCCGATTAAAACTATCCCGAATATTTAAACGAATTTCATATAATTCCATTCAATATAGATACAGTAATGTTTCAGAAATTTAATAATAATTACTTTAAATTATTCTATACACAGGGATATTACCAAAATTCTTAAAACTTCCTGTTGGTAGATCTCCATGCCGGAGACCGTAAAGGTACCGCCGAAGCTCTTATTTCTACCGCCAAATTGTACTGTGTAAACATTACTGTGTTCCGGTTTAAAATGTGCTGTATGCTAGTGAATTTACTAGTGTAACGAAACTATATCTCAAGGCATTGAGTGCAATGTGGTGCAGTGTATACAACCTTAACCAGCGCCACGTTGTTATGGGCAAGCGTATCACTTATAATCAGGAGAAAGTAATGCTCGTCTCAGGGAAAACAAAATCTTTCGAAACCAGGACCGGAGAAAATTAGTTATATCAGGTTTAAGCTACTTAAATAAGTAACAATATAACATTAAGTATACATTAATTTTTGATAAATTTTTAATAGTTGCAGAATAATGCTTATCAGATACCCCATTTGCGCAAACGCTCCGCGAGGACTTGAGCTGACGTTTCATTTCCTTCTGTTACTTGCTGTACTTCTGCAGCGAATCTATACATTATATATACATTCATGTATATATACATAAATGTGTGTATTGTATATACATACATATGTATGTAGTAGACATATGATAAACTTTCTATGTAATTACCATCGCAGTTCTTATTGTAGACAATAAATAGTAATGCGCAAATATTACTGTGTTGTAGTTTGGAGGGTGCTGTAGCTAGAAAAGTTACTGGAGTAACGAGATTTAACATCTTATGTCAGAAAACGACTTGCACTATCTATTAGATATATCATTTTAACTTGCTCCACGTTGTTATGGGAAAGCGTATCATTTAACATGATGTAAAAGTCCTGCTTGTTTGGTTGCTGTGTTGAAAAGATATAGTACATATTTTAGGTGTATATCATTTCTTTACCACAGAAAGAGACAGGTATATAGTTAAGATTAATTTTAATTTATTTGTCGGGGTGATGAGACTCACGGCATTAATTTGTTTACCTGTTGGTAAGTGATATGCTTGCTCATAACAACGTGGCGCGGATTACGATGGTATACACAAAACCACATTACGCTCGTCGCTTTGAGATGTTAGTTATCTCGATACCCCAGTAATTTCACTAGCATACGCACCCTTCAAACCGGAACATAGTAATGTTCACATATTACTATTTGGCTGTAGAAATAGAAGCTGATCCCCGGCAATAGAAACATACCACCAGTAGAGTTATTGACTGCTTAATATGTAACATTTAATGCATATTTTTGTCCTGAAATAAAACATTAAGCTTTCTCTAGATAAAATGTTTTAATACAAGAAATAATTACGATATTTCCTATTTAAATATAATTGAAAATCTATTTCTAAATTTATAACAATGTTAATAGCTTCTAAACATCCATTTATATCATAATGAAGCGAAAACAGGCTCCGAAGGGGCTGTTAATACCCTTGGAGTAATAGGGCGCGGTAATAACCCGTCGCCGATCCCCTTTAGGCTCGTCGTCTTGACATCCATTGTTTTTTTAAAGCCAATTAAGTTGAAAAATAAGGGAATATTTGCATTAGACCCTTGGATGGAATTACGTAATTCCTAATCCGGTATAAGGTTGAAAATTCCGTCCGATTTGTAACACTGGGGATTTTCCGATTTAATTTGTCTCTCAAAAAAAATAAATTCGTTGTTTAATATATTACTTTCAATTGTTATTAGTCTATTAAAAGTTTTAATGTTTTTTCCTCACTGTTTGCACTCAATGATCCAGTTCAGATGTACCCAAAGCATGTTTGGTTGTACCGTAAACACAGCCTATATTCTCTGTACCAACTAAAGCTTAATTATTTATAAACGTTTTAATACTTTGATAAATACAGAATAATTACCACAGATTTTTTTAAGGCTAAACTACCGTCTGTTATCCGATATACAATTTATTTTAAAATGTTCTGGTTAACTCTCGCCAACAACTTTAGTATTGCCATATAAATTTATAATACAATTTCTATGTCCATTTATCCAGATAAATAAGTTATTTATTAAAATACTCTTTGTTTAAAAATATAATTAAAGTGTATATCTAAGTACGCTATTAAAATTTAAAATTAATACTATTGACAATATAACCAGAGACATGCTTACACATTAAGTTCTTATAAAGACTCATTTTTGTATTTTTAAAAATTGAGCAAATTTGTGCTAGATTTTAGTATCACTAGTTCCAATTTCACCAGTGTAATGACCGATGATGAGAATCCATCATTATTCATCATCCATCATCTTATAGTACACTTAAAACTACTAAACGATTACCCCATATTACATTGTTTCATTCAGTCTATAGAATAGAGTAATTGAATAATTCCAATCCAAAGATATGGAAATTGAAATAAAATAATTAAACCTTAACGTATACGTTTAGTCAGAATCTTCAGAAAGCTGAATGTCTTGGGTACACGCATCATCGTTGAGATCTTCTAGAGAGTTCAAGTCGTCGGTATGCTCTTGCAGTCTTTTCAAATCATCTCTCTTCTCTCTGGTGAAGAAGCCAAACTGAAAAATTTAAGTACAAACTCTAAATCCATGTAATAAAACAAATTAAACTGATAAAAGGTTAGGTCTTGTATAGTGGGACAGGGAGTTTAGCTCTCATATCCTTTCTTTTTTACTTGTTTTGTTTTCTTAACATTTTACATTTTATGTTTCTTCTTTCATTTATCCTTTCATATCTTTTATACTTTTTTTTTTTGCTATATCGCCTCTCAGATTTTCATCGTCTCATTTTATATCATTTACAATTACTGTTTTAATATTTTTTGTGCATCTTTTTTACATTTTTGTTTATTTTGTTTTATCAATATTTACCTTATGAAGACAGTAGACGATAACAGCGAAGACCAAAAGACCGGCAACGATACCAACAATCAGAGGCCAAATCGGTGGAGCCGGGTCCAAGGCTAGTGTTGTAGTCACCGAGCAATTTCTAAAACAAATTGTTACTTAAAAAGGTTCAAAGTGTGATTCGATAAATTTTCATGATACTCTTCAAAGCCTTAAAAATTAATTGTTGACCCCAAAAATGTGTATTATTCATATATTATTCTATATAAACTTACCTTCTATCCTCTCCCAGTAATACGACCGTAGATGTTGAGTTAACTTTGTTAACTGCCTCCAAATAATCACCTAAAACAATCCATAAAATTGTACAATGTGTTGCTATGTATACCGTCCTAACCAGCGCCGCGTTGTTATGGGCAAGCGTATCACTTACCATCAAAGTCTTGCTCATCTCATTGCCGTGTTAAATCAGAAAAGATAAAGAGTGGTGTTTATGCTTAAATAAGTCTTCTTAAGATCTGTTAAGACTTGTAGAAGATAGATGAGGAAACAAAACGGAGACGATAAAATCAAAAAATAAATTACAAATGAAAGGAATGAAAGTATATACAAATAAAATAATGTTTGCCGATTCGATAATTTAGACTTTCAAGTACATATAGAAAACATCATGTGCAGGAAAAACTTACCGTTTAAAGCTAAATCGAATTTGTAGGAAATTGAAACTGTTTGAGAGGATCTAGCTCGCAGCGACCAGGTGCAAAGGAAAGTGACATTCTCTTGGAAACAGCCGTCAATGGGTTTGGACAGGTTCATCTGTAAATATTCAAGTTTAGATACTTACTAAAATAGTATTTAAATTTTATGTTATAGCCTACGTTAATTTCACATATATTTCCTTTTTGCTTTATTAAAGATGATTAAAATTCTTTGCATCCTCTATTAATATTCGGTTAAAAATAATCGATGTAGGAGATCCACATTCCATTTAACTTATGAAAGCAATGAAATAAAAAAAAAATTATTTAGGCAGACTGTAATCTGGTTTAGATTTTATAAATCTTTCCTTGTTATATTCAGTAATTGGATGAAACAATAATGAATTGCTATTTAGTAAAATTTTAATTTAAAACGCTATAAATATTACCTTACTGGGCAATATAACTCTAGCTGGTAGTTGGTACCAGTCAGATGGCCCCAAATTTGTTATCTGGAAACAATTCATATAAATAATTTATTTATAAATAAATAAATAAAATGTACAATTATAGATAGTAACATTTGTAAAGGAGTAGCGAAACTGTATCTACTACCTCTTATTCAGTAGCTAAGAGCTTGCCTTGCTACACGGATATATTTGGTACAACGCCTGTAATCATTAAATAGGTTTTTGGCATTTTTTGACTATTACATATTTTTTAAAATAAATATTTTGTTTTAAACCAAATTTGTAGGCTTTATGTAATTCACAAATTATATGTTTACCTGAAAATAGTGCACAAACGCAATGCTCTCGCCATTGGCAAACTCATCCCTTGTAACTGCTATAGTTCTATTCGGCTGTGCTGTTCTGAAATGAAATAAATGTATAAGTTCAAAAGGAAATTAAATTAAATGGTTAAACCAATACCATATTTTTAATATCAAATTGATACATTATGAATAAACAATTATGAAATTTTAAGTAATTGACCGTATTAATCCAAACAAAAAAGATAAGAGTGCAAAAATGAAAAAAGATACATATTATTAAAATTTTACTGAGATCCTGCGGCCGAAGGTAACATAAATATCTCAGAGCTCATATTCTTAGCAACAAATACAGGACACAAAACAGAGAAGAATTTAGATTAATAAATTTCTTTGAAACAAAACCAACAATAAAAGTAGTCATTTTTATTTTTAACGAATAATATATATTCACAAAAACATTGCTGTTATTGTATTTAATGAGATACTGAGAAGCACTTACCCTGTAATATTAAAGCTAGCTTCTGGTCTTATAACAATATTAAGCTCTTTTGTAATTATATCACTGGTGTTCTTAGTATGTAACGGATCTTCTAAGTTGGCTTCTATCTTTATTTCTTCAACAGCTGAATGATTCTGTGTAAATTCTAATTCCATCTCCCATGATACAGACTCATTTCTATGAAGCGGAGCCGGCACATCGCAAGTTACGTTAAGTTCCTCCAAAGCACAGGCACTGGGCAATCTTTTTGGTAACGTTGGTAACGTCAAATATACTTTAGCACCATACGCCGGTTCGTCTTTGTTAAGCACAGTTATTTGTACACCAAATCTGTCTCCCGATCCTGGCACGTATGGACTGAAAACAATTTTATGTTATTCCAATAAATATTAAGCATCAGATTTAACGGAAGAACTTACAAGTTATAACACAAAAAGATAGCTTTCATTAGAATGTTTACATTCCACCAAATTGTAGTAGTAATTTTGTACTATTTTATTTACATTTAGAATCCTTTAAATGGCAATGCACAATAACTGTTTTAACATTAAATTTGTAATGAACTAATTGATTTGATTAATTTGTAATTTTTGATTAATTCCAAGGTTTACAGAGGATATAGTTTTATAAGCAATGTTATTACTTGTTTAGCGCTTCCAATGTCATCTCCAGCAGCGGTTTACAAATAAGATCCTCGCCGCAGTCTCTGTTCAGTTGTATGTCAAACGTAGATTGCAGTTTTGAACTTTCTGATAACCTTGCCTCATTTTCAAGGAAATTCGGAGAATCCTCTAGGATTTGAAGGAAAACCTGATTATTAATTAGTCTCAATTGTTCACTAGTATCATCATGAAATATTTACTGCAGAAATACTTGAAAAACTTAACGAACTTACCTTTAAGAATTACTTTAGGCTCTAAATCAAATTTTATGGTAATTGGCTTCGATAAGTCCGCCGTAGGCTGTAAAAGAAATAAATGTTTTGTTTAAAACAGTTATTTTAATAATTCATCTAACTTATTACTGGTTTTAAAATATGTTAGTTTAGTTATCATGTTTTCTTAGATATAAATAAATATGGCAATAGGTCCTTTAGCATTGATAAAGTATCTGATATAATCAAAGTATTTTAAAACTTACCGTCTTTATTATATATTCTGAAACCTTAATTTTAGATTAGTCTAAATAAGTTATAATGTAAGCGCAATCTAATCTACTCTAACGTACCAAAACTTGCACTATTTGTTCCTCACACGCATTGTTGTCAGGTTTTATAGTTATCTCGTACTCATCGTCGCCTGATATCCAAGCTCTTCCTCCATCTCCGTCTATTGTAATTTTTCCCATTAACGCTGAAATTATTATATATTCACATTATTTCTTATTTACTGGTTCTATCTCTCTAATGTCTATAAAATTCTTTGTAGGTTTTGGGGGATGATGTTACTCGCGTCCGTAGGAATTACCTGAATTCTGATTACCCTACACGTGTTCCCCGGGTGGTGCTAAACGAGTAACTAATTTCCGGTGGTAAGCTTCGGCTGACGGCT
>DWLS01000322.1:0-33255 GCA_018246255.1 Pachliopta kotzebuea | reverse complement strand
CTATTAGCAGTGGTAACAGCATATCATTAAGTTTGCGGAGTTCGAATCCGCGGGCTCTGGGACCAACGAAGCCTTTGCGGCCATAATAGTCGTTGAGGACGTCAGCTTCATCATCAAAAAAAAAAAATTCTAACAAAAGAAAATGGTTTGAATATTCCTGCCTCACATATTTTCGGTGTGTCATAAAGAGATTGAGGAAACAAGAGATCCTAGATACGAGGACCTGCTTTTCGTGTTACTCGTAGTAATTTACTGCGTTCGTCAAACTGTAGACGTAGCATTAAATGAAATTTGGGAGCCAAATTTAACTGTAGACACCAATAGGCTAAATCAATAAATACGATGATAGATATATTGCTATTTGTTACAGATTCGAAAAAAATAATTTTATACCAGTATTTTTCAAAGAAATAAGTTAATTTCTTCACTAAATAACATGACTACAAACTTATGAGTATGAAATATAACTTAAATAAAGGATTACATCATTTTTAAACAATCATGCATAAATCAAGAAGCTATTACATATCGAATTTGTTATTGTTTGACAGATATTTTTGTCAATAATGACTGTTAGAATAACAAATTTAAGTATAGAAATAAATTCGATAAATTTAAATAACAAGTTGGTAAAGTAACTAAAGAAAATGAATACATCAAAATTTCTCCGATTTGTCCAACTTCTGGTAATTATTTTGGATATAAAGTACAGTAACTGTAAGATGGTAGATTATGATATTTATTAATACCACAAAAATCCTCTTGTTGCGAATATAGTAAATTATTATGTAATCTATTAGTTTAGTGGTACATTAACGAGATCGGAAATCTATTTATTGGTAAAAGCATTATTACTTAATTTTCGTCTAACTTATTATGACAGAATGATTTTATTTGCCAGATTATACCAAAAACTTACGTTTATTTTTTAGAATGGAGTTAAATATAAGAGAAAAATTAAAAACACTACTACAACCATTAATCAAATAAAAGAATTTGCTACAGTACCTAATGGCACTTTTAAAATTGAGGTAAAAACTATTATTTTTTTTATGACGCATGATATTCTTGCCTATTGTTTCTTTATGATTTCTAGCCAAATTTAACTTTGTTGTGACATAAACTAAAATCGTGTAAAATACTCCTTTCTCTACTTAGAGTCAATATAAACTTCATAAATTAGACAAAGGTCCAGCCACAAGTATAACGTTAACCCAGAAAGATGCAATCAGTATATATGAAAAGATGTCACTGCTTCGGCGAATGGAAATGGCAGCGAGTAATATGTATAAAGAGAAACTTATTCGAGGTTTTTGCCATTTGTACACAGGTAAAAATAATCTTAAAACTTTTCGTACTTATAACGAATAATACCTAATGGTTAACGATGCGCTCGCTTGACTATGCAGCGTTAATTAAAAAACGACATAGGATGTTAAGTCATAATACTTCATTAAGATACAGCCTCTTTCAAGCCGGAATAGAGCAACGTTTGCAGATTACTGGCTGTAATAGGCGTTACGATGGTATCTAGGTAGACGATCTAAGGAAAGAGAGATTCGCCATCCCATTTTTCGTCCCACGACGTGTCGTAAAAGGCGACTAAGAAATAGTTTATCTCATACAACTTAAAAAGATGCTTACCCAATTAGGCCAAGAAGCAGTAGCTGTGGGCATGCATTCAATGTTTCGGAAAGTTGATAGAGTGTTGACCTCGTACCGTTGTCATGCGTGGGCGCAGCTTATGAGCGGCGATGTACTCGGCGTGCTGGCGGAAATTGCTGGCCGCAAGTCAGGACGGTCACGTGGCAAGGGAGGGTCAATGCATATATACGCTAATAATTTTTATGGTGGGAATGCTATCGTCGGTGCACAGGTAATTTTAATGTGTGCTTATTATTATGAAAACTTTGTTACTTCATTATATTGCTATCCACTGATTAATATATCTCTGTCTCTCGCTGTATCAATTATATGTCTGCCCAATGGATTTCCAGCGATGCCACCTGCATACAATGACGACCGTCGATCTGGTATGGATCGCAGGGAATCATTGAATGAAACTTTTATAGTTATATTGTTTAGTTTTTTGGTAAAATTTTGAACATAAAGTTTATTGAATTTTTAATAATGATAAGATAACCATAAATATTCCTTTACTGTCTTAAAAAAACGACGAGTAGCCGAAAAAAGAAATAATCTAAAAGTTGGGTACAGATTCCTTTGGGAGCTGGTATTGCATTAGCCAGCAAATATCGCGGCGACGGAGGTGTTTGTTTTACTATGTACGGAGATGGTGCATCCAATCAAGGGCAAGCTTTTGAAACTTTCAATATTGCTAAGCTTTGGAATCTTCCATGCGCATTTGTATGTGAAAATAATATGTACGGTAACTTAAACTTTTTTTCTATGGTTAATAATGAACCGTACAGTTGTGAAATTGCTGTAGTGTTTAAACTAATTTCCATTATTAGTTACCACTGATTTAATTCCATGATTGATAAAGTATGATAATAGGTAAAAAATAATTATAGTTATAAATTAAATTAAAAATTATTATATACTCATTATTCTTCCGTAGCAAATATGTCTTGTACAAGGAAGATCTCTGGTTTGATTAGATTAACTCTGCTCACTTTTGTGAGATTTATTGTGTGGTAAGGTTTTTAGAGAGCTAACAGCACACTTAACCATTCGTGCCGTCATTATCATTTGATTAATTCAATGAATTAAAAAAATGATTTGAAATGTATGCCATTAGCTATATCTACTTTTGTAAAAGGCATGGGCACAAGCATCAAGCGATCGTCAGCAAGCACAGAGTTTTACAAGCGTTGTGATTATATTCCCGGTATTTGGGTGGATGGAATGGACGTCTTAGCAAGCAGAGAAGCCGCTAATTTCATCATTGATTATTGCAGCAGTGGGAAAGGTTTGTAAAATATTTACGCTAACTTCAATAAATAAAAGTCCTATGGTGTTGAAATATAAAATGTAATATAAACTATTATATATCCATTCTCTTTTAGGCCCTTTAATGGTAGAGATGGGAACTTATCGTTATACAGGACATTCTATGTCAGATCCAGGCACTTCATATCGTACTCGAGAAGAAGTAAAAGAAGTACGAGAGAAGAGAGATCCTATCAATACGTTTAAAGCAAAAATTATTAAAAGTGGACTAGTAAAAGTTGACCAAATTAAAGTAAGCCATGGTTTACATGAAATAAAATTTTGTTATTAATTAATTAAAAATATTTACAGAACTTTTATTTATTTCTCAGGAAATCGATACCTACGTACAAAAAACAGTAAATGAAGCAGTTAAACAATCAAAATTAGAAAAAGAAATTGGGCCGGAAGAACTAGCTGCAGATATTTACTGTAAAAATTTACATCCTTTCATACGCGGTATACGTCCTGATACACCTTTAGAACATTTTAATGTTACAAAAGAAAAAAATAATCTTGTTACATGCGAAATGAAATGAAAAATAGCAAAGTAATTATTTTCATAATTAATGCTATTTTTTGCGATAATGGTAGTATTAATTTTTACATGTTTTATTGCGATGATTACGATGTTATTATTTGTATTTAAATAAACTTGTTCTTAATATCTTATGTTTTAATTCCTATTCAGTTCAAAAATGTGTATGTAAATATTTTGTTTAAATAAAAATTTTAAATGCTGACGATAGCAAGGCCGTTACCCGTGTTAAGTAAAAATTACGAAATACATAAAAGATATAGGAAGTGCATACAGAAAATATAAAACGTGCTAAGTAGTTAATCAGCTCATAAAAATTTACCAGCTACGTTAAACATAACACGACGAATGTGTCTCAAAAAGTGAATGATAGCGAAGTTCGTAATCATCTGTTAGAGAGCCACCTAGAAAATACTAATACCCTTGGAACTAACTACTAATACCCTGGTCAGGTTGCCTAGTCTTTTAATAAGAGAAAAACATATCTTCAAAACGTTAAGCCGGAAGCAAAATCATTATGGGGAAATTTAATTCAACAAACTCAGCCCCATTGGCGCGACTGTAGAGCTATAGATCACTACGATGAGAAATTCCAATAAAACGAGTGGGCAGGCTTAAAGCAAACACGATTTTTTGGTCTAAGAGTAGTCTGTTTTGGAACGTTTGCTTAATGACCTTTTTGTCCTGAGATATAAAATGTCACTTTTGTCAGACTACTGTCACGTTACCAAATGTCATTTGCGGTATAAGACGACGGGGTCGGCTGGTTTAATAGTGATTTACAATAATTATCTTGAATAAGTGATCCACAATTTGGATCACGGTTTTAATCTGGGTTTCATAAAAAGTGTGTTAGAGAAAATGAGTAAATTAATTCCCACTGCTGCCAAGTTTTTTAATGCTTCTGGAATCTCGGTTAGTTTATTTTTTTATAATTATGCTATTATGAGACATTTCTCTTGTAATTACATGTATGTGAATTTGATGGTTTTAAAGATCACGTGCTTGTGTTGTAGAAAGCAGCTGCCCCGGTTGTATCCACGTCAAGTTCCAAATACAGCACGACATCCGAAGCTACGTTTGAAATTAAGGTAAACATGTTGGTGTAGAAGAAACCGAGATGAATTTTATACTACTTTTATCTTAATCAAAAGATAAGAAATAATTCATTTGAGTTTTGATGGATGACAGATTATATTAACAAAGTTCTCTGCTAGAGAAATTATGTAACCTAACCTTCAAATGTCAAGTGTAAACTTATTTTACATATTACGCTTGATATATATTTTACCAAAGCCATCAAAATGTTTACAAACCATTAAAGTATGCATGATTTTTGTATTCATTGATTTTTTATTATGGTAAGTTATAAGTAAATTTTTATGTTAATATTAACTTGTTATAGCCCTATAAACTCCACAAGTTGGAGAAGGGACCTGCAACATCAGCAACCCTTACGTCTGAAGATGCCCTCAAAATATATGAAAAACTTGCAATTTTACGTAGAATTGAAACAGCATCAGGAAATTTATACAAAGAGAAAATTATTCGTGGCTTTTGTCATTTGTACTCAGGTAATTTATCACTTATTGTGTCGCTAATTTTATTGAATGGTCATTAACATGTTATAGAAAAAAAAGAAGTTGTAGAAGTTAAAGAAAGAAGTTGTTGAATATTAAGTGTAAAATGATTTCTATGAAGTAGCAATTTTGTTGAATTGATGATATGAAAAGATCTGTGAAATGGAATGTGATGTCTTCATAATATCTAATTATACCTAACTTGTCATACACAGCAATTTAAATGTAAATGACTATACCATAGAGCCTTTTTGAATGGAATTTATTATTTATAAATGACCATTTATTGTAAGAAAACATGATGGGTTGTTATTTATAAGGAAGTTCAGAAAATGTGAGAAAAGAGGATTTCTACTTGGATATTTTTATTTAACGAGATATTTTGATTATACACTATGAATACATTGTCACACAATTATATTTAGGTCAAGAAGCTGTAGCTGTTGGTATGAGATCTGCAATGCGTGATGTTGATTCAGTAATCACTGCCTATCGTTGCCATGGATGGACTCATTTAATGGGTGTCAGCGTACTTGGTGTACTTTCTGAGTTAACAGGCCGTAAAACTGGCTGTTCAAGAGGCAAGGGTGGTTCTATGCATTTGTATGGGAGGAATTTCTATGGTGGTAATGGTATTGTTGGTGCTCAGGTGTGTATGTATAAATTATTTATGTTGTTATAGGTTTTGCATGTTTTGTGAATTTGTAATGTGTTTTCGTAAAAGCTTCATTACTTAGCCACATCATTTTAGAAAAGTGATGCAGTAATTTTTACAGTTTTATGTTCAGCTAAGCATTGATTTGATTGAAATAATATTTCACTGTTAATGATATCAACAATACACCACTTTAAAAGTGTCTTTTTGAAACAATTTTGTTACCATACACTTGTTTTATAAACTTCATCACTGTAATATTGACACATTAGTACTTCATCTTTATTATAATCCACTGCTGAAAACAAGTAAGTTAAATTTGGAACATTGTACAAAAAAAATGGGTTCACCACAGAATAAAACATCAACTTTGTTGCAATGCTATATATATACCATTCTAAGATCTGTGGTCTGTCAGTATCTGATTAGTTGACTGTTAGTCAAACAACTATACATCATCAGAGAATATGTATGTAGTACCGATATGAAACATTTAGTCTCTTTTTTCAGACACCTATGGGAGCAGGTCTGGCTTTAGCGCACAAATACCGTGGTGATGGTGGAGTAAATTTTGCACTCTATGGAGATGGAGCTGCTAACCAAGGTCAACTTTTTGAAGCTTACAATATGGCTAAGCTGTGGGATTTACCTTGCGTGTTTGTTTGTGAAAACAATGGTTACGGTAAATACTTTTATATAACTTGAACTTTTTTTAATCTTAGTTGTTGTAACTAAACATTTGTATTTTGACACTGAAATTTTAGGTTTAGTTATTATACGTCCTGTGTAATAATAAAAATAAAAATGTGCTCTTTAGGTATGGGTACAAGTGTTGATAGATCATCTGCTAGCACAGACTACTACAGCCGAGGAGACTACATTCCCGGAATATGGGTAGATGGTATGGATGTGATCGCAACTCGGGAAGCAACCCGTTACGCTATCGACTATTGTACAAGCGGAAAAGGTATAGTACAACCACATACAAATTTTTAGTACCAATTCTGTATTCAGCTTGCGGAGTCCGGGGTGTGGTGTGCTTGTAGGACCGATGAAGCCTTTGCGGCCATAATAGTGAGCCAGGGCATCAACATCACCAAAAAAAAAATGTAGTAAACTGTTGCTAAATAAATATTTTTAATTATTAATACTGATTAATTATTAAAAATGTATGCAATGTATATGGTAGTCTTTTTTTTTAATATATCCCAATCTTTTAGTTAAATAATAACTGTGTCATTTATTAACATAAACAACTACTTATAGCAGTTTTTAATTTTTAGGTCCTCTAGTAATGGAAATGGAGACATACCGTTATTCAGGTCACTCTATGTCTGACCCCGGCACCTCGTACCGAACTCGTGACGAAGTTCAAGAGGTGCGCCAGACTAGAGACCCGATCACTTCGTTCAAGGAAAAGATCATTAGCAGGGAGCTGGTGAATTCGGATCAACTAAAGGTGAACTTTTTTGTTTTAAACCTCTACACTTGTAAAGGTGGTTGTAAAACATCTAATGGTGACATCTGTTTTATTTTTATTAAGCTAATATTACTGCAGTAATTGGATTTAACATCTTAAACCTTTAGGCGAAAGCGGAATGTAATGCAGTGTGTATATCCTAAATAACTTTACATACGTTTATCGTCAGCTGAATATCCACTGCGGGATAATTCATATCTGTTTACAATGTTTTCTTCAATATATGAAAACTCCAAACCCGATGTCTTTATTATTATTTTATCTAAAAATATTAACTATTTTAAAGACGTTGAACTCTTCACAGGAGATCGACGCTAAAGTGCGTAAGGAAGTTGACGAAGCAACGAAGCAGGCAAAGGCGGAAGCCGAAGTGGGCACCGAAGAGCTGTCCGGCGACGTGTACAAGAACAATTTGGAGCCGTTCATCCGCGGTCTATACCCTGGGGCTCCTTTACAGCACTATGAAGTAGCACCACGCAATTAACAACTTCTTGATTAAAAAAAATAAAGTTGTATATCCTGGTAATGTATTCGTAATACGTCAACACTAATTATGCCTAACTGCATCTGAGACGAAATGAATAATCTGTTGTTTTGCAACTCTGGTTCCATTTAATGACCACGAAGTACTGGAGTAGGTGATCTAGTTTTTTTCAATTTATCAAAAACTTATGGCCTGACCATTTTTTGTTTTGGTTATTAACATATGATAGCCAGAGTAATTCCGAGTGAATATGCCGTAGCATTAATAACCTCACTGTCATACAATTTTAAATAAAGAAGAAAGTAAAATTTAGGTAAAGCCACTATGATGTCTATGGGTTTTGATCCCAACTGAACTTGAGCTTCGGGCGAAGGAGAACTTTGAGAAGAAACTTATATATTCGAAAAATAGGTTTCATCGTCCGCACTATGGCAGCATGATAGATAAATGGCCTTGATTCTCTCCTTACGTGAGATAGCTCTGAGTCCCAGTTGTGGGAATACTAAGAGGACCATTAAGATATTCTTCCATTTAACGTATACTGTTACGTTACGTCAATGTGTACGTACTGTTATGTTAAGGTTGTAAGGAATAACTACAGTGGGAACCGTGTTACGAATGTATTATCTGATAAAAAAATATTTAGGTTACTTAAAAGGGAATAAAAAAAATATCTTGTTAGCGAATCAAAGTAGAAAAAAAGGAACGTAGTTGATCTTAAAAACTGTCAAGGTAAAATAAACAGTAAATACTAAAACATAAAAAACCTTTTTTTTTTCTTAAAAGTGGTAATAAAAACCATTCGTGTCTTTTTAGCAATTTTTTTATAGTATATAATATATATATTGTATCTTTTTTGAGCATTTTTTGTTATTTTTTCTTTCTTTAAGAGTAAGTGTTGTCATTTATCAAATTGGTAAAATAATTTTTATTAAAAGTATTTCAGGGTTATATCCACGACTCATGTGAAAAGAGTTATTTATTAAATAATATAACTATTGTATTATCTGTTTTATTCAACATTATACCTTTCATAATACAGTCGAATGAAATTTTGAATGAAAAATGAACACACACACAGAGAAATGGTTATCTGTTTGGGATGTAACACGAAGGTAGATTGTTCGATTTTTCTAGTAATGTTTTATCGAACTTGTGAACGTCGCTGTATTCCGTCCATCAATATATAAGAGCTAAAGTATTCTGTACGAGAGCACATTCGGTTATATCTCGCTTTCTGTTCCCACTTATATTTCTGCCATATTTTTAACCCTTCTTTTGATAAATACTTCTCACTTTCTCTTCTCTTTATAGTATTGTTTATTTAAGTCTAATTCCGGTGAAGCTCTTAGCGGCCTAAGAGTAGGCACTTAAAACTATTAGAAATTGTTGTGTTAGGTCAAGGTAAAGTTAAAACAATAATTTGTTGTTTAATTCAAGATGTATTTGCTACACTAACTCCAATATCATTACAAGTAATAACAAATCAAGTAACTAAATGTCAACTTAATAATACAATCAGTTATAACTTTAACCTATACAAATGCTAATATTAATGTTAGTTACTATTTTAAATTACATCATTTTCTGAGCTTTACAAATTGTTTAGTTAAAAAAATCTCACAAACAATATATAATTTTTTTGTTTATCTATTTGGATTAACACGATCTTATTTCATATAGCCCTGGAATCAAACGGGGACCGATAGTCAAGCATTTAGGCACTGCGCTACAGATGCAATAAAATTTTCTTGGTACGGCTTCTAATTTACAGTATATTCTCTCGTTTTTTGTTAACTTATGGTTTTGGTAACTGTTTCCTTTACACAGATTGGTTCAACAACAAAAGAGTTTATTTTAATCTATTTCTTTTATAAATTTTTCTTTAATACTTTGACATATAGATTATTTGCATTTCCCATAAAATTTGCAAATAATTCTCTAAAATACAATTATTATCATTACATTAGGCACACGCGTTATTACAAAGGCACGTTTGAAGCAGATTAAAAAAGAGCAAAACAAAAATTGAATCGCGTCACTGCTTTAATATATCATGTATCTATTTAAAGAATCATTGTTACAAAAACAATTCCAGATATTACACAACAACAATGGACAGTTTTTTTAATCATTTAGTTCATTATAAATTACATTTTATTTAAAAATCAAGCATGACAATAACTTCTAACATCAAAAGTTATTTTTCAATGTCTACAATTTTTTTTTTATACAATTTATTTATAAATTTTTTTATACAATTTCCTTAGATTCTCTTAATATATATATTTTTAGGCTTAAGCAA
The DNA here is from genome assembly GCA_018246255.1 of Pachliopta kotzebuea. Lineage (NCBI taxonomy): Eukaryota > Metazoa > Arthropoda > Insecta > Lepidoptera > Papilionidae > Pachliopta > Pachliopta kotzebuea. Next base: position 23,261 of record DWLS01000322.1, on the reverse strand, counting down.
AACGATGTATACCGTCTTAATATCTATTGACATATTATTTAAACTTATTATTTCTGCCTGTCAGGTGGACCGATGATCTGATGAAGATTGCTGGGTATCTTTAGATGCAAATGGCATCGGACTACACGTTTTCTTTGTTTGTGACTTTCTTGAGAGATATCAGTTTTTTGGTTTTCCATAACAATATAAAGACTAGAGAATTGTGGTTACAGGGCATGTTGTAAGGCGATTCGTTAGGATCTTAAACTATGTATGCGAAAAGTTGAAAATCTTTCAAGAGTACTATTTTTGTGGCTGTTAAATTGAGCAATTTTATCGAGGTATTCGGGTGTATCATGGAATATGATAAATCATGCAAACCAATGTCTTTCTAAGGGAATGTACAGGAACGGGTAGAGTGGGGAATGTTAAAGCGTATTTAGGAATGTCTACAACGGGATAACTTATTAGAAAAAACCTAAATAAAGCGTGATTGGTACAGTTTCAGAAAAACTTTTGAACTTATAGGTAAATTATAATTAGCAAGTATTCGGATTGTTTTATGAAGTCCTTGTTTGTTTCAATGTAAAGGTCTAACAAAATGTATTGCTAATACATTTAAAATCAATAGAACATTAACTTAATACAGTTCTTATAAGAATAATTTACTAGTACAAAAAACGCCTCATAAAGTAATTTAGATTTCAAAGAGAAGACTATAATTTATAAAAAGATAATGAATTATATAATATTATTATATCTCTTATTATTACATTTTTTAATTACAGTTTACAAAAGATTTTAATCGGCTATTAGGGGGACCGAAGATCTATTGAAAAGATCACAGGGAATTGGATGTATGTAATGGCATCGGTCCGGCTGCGCTGGATATCAATTTGAGAGGTCCATGATCAGTTCAGCAAAAAAGACAATTGGTTAAAATAATAATAATAAAATACTTTTACGTGTTTTATAGAAAAGTCGAATTCACGGATTGGCAAATTTATTGATAACATTACATCGTATTGATTAGAAAAATGGTATTCACTTTTGTACTATGGCATTACGATATATTGCTCTCGTGAAAACACACTTTTTAAATAAAAATAAGCCACTTCAAGGTTATTACAATAAATAATATATGCAACCTAAAAAAACTCATTTACATGTTCCTTATATTTAATCCAGTTTTGATTGTAAGCATCAATCTTTCTCTATCTTCTCTTATCCGCTATTCCACATGGTGGCGGGGTTTTGGCTTTCATCTTTTTTTTCCATTTCGCTTCGGTCCTCGACATCATAATCATATGGCATGACACACAAATAAGAGCAAATATATTGTAAGTGAATGTTTTTTGCACTTTTTGTTATTGGAGACCTACGTCTTTTTCTGCCACCAAACATTAGTTTGCAAATTTTACTATTTTTATAAACATTGTTGTTAATAACATTACAGATAACGATATTATCTCGTGTCTTGTGTAGACAATGTTGTGCATATGTTTGCTATAATGTTAACGCTCTGCATATGTAGTTATGCAGATTCAATGAAAAAAATCCGCATAATTTTTTTTGTTGTTTACTCTTCAGTGATAAACAATCTTTATATAATACTGAGAAATTAAATATTTGAAAAACGACGCTATTGTTCAAATCAAACGTATCATGGGAGTCCATGTAAACAAAGGCGACCGCCAAGAACTGTTAATGTGTAATAAGGGTTTAGTTAGGAAGATGTATGACGTCATAATAAGCGCCAAAACGGAGGTGATCAAGGTGTTCGCAATGGTTGGCTAATTAAATGATATTTTTTATCCTATAGAAAGGGAAAGTACACTGAACAGATTACGGAGAAATATGAGCGTCGCGTCGTAACAGGATTTCAAAGAAACGGCTACACCCAGGCATAGAAGGAAAGTGCTTCATAGACAATTGCGAACGTTTTAAATTGTATAGATAACTATTTACAGAAAGTGATAAAATATTAATAACAACGGTACTACATTTGCACTTGATGCCTATAAAGCAGTTTTACTACGCGTTATTAGTCAACGTGTTTTTTTTTCGGTATATTTGTAATTATGCATTACTTCGCGTTATTGTCCAGGTGTTGGTCGTTTCAAGCAGCAGCGTTGTCGGACTCGTTCTCTTCTATGAAGCCGCACTGTAGTTCATAGAGCCTAGCGTAAATCCCCTTCTTGGCTATGAGCTCATCGTGAGTCCCCATTTCAGCTATCACTCCCTTGTCTATGACGCAGATAATGTCAGCATTCTTTATAGTGGCCAGCCGGTGCGCGATTATAAGACAGGTGCGACCTTCGCTGGCGCGATCTAAGGCTTCTTGCACCACCTACAGAAATGTAAAATTTAGATTATTTCGAATGAGATTATTGGAATAAATTTCAACATATGATGACTAATCGAGCCGATAAAAGAATTTGGACTGACAATTTAAACAGGAGTTCAAAAATTTAAAGAACGGCGAATCTTATTTAGACCATGTCATATTTGCTAATGATTTATTCCTACACTTAACACCTTATAATCATGATGAAATTATAAATGCAATCGACTAAAAATGCTAAGGTAATTATTGATGACAGTTAAAAAAATAACAAAAAATCATTATGAACAGTAACATACAATAACTTAATAATACAGTTTTCACTGCTTTGTTTTTCTTCTTTCCGCTCCTTTCTTTTTTACCCTGATTTGATAGGCGGTAGGGTTTCTTCGAGACCTACTTGCTAACAACCACCCGCATTGTAAATCTGCTGTCATAGCAGCTTTTCTGTGCTTGTGCTCTTGCCGTCAACATATTACTTCATCGTAGTCGGTTCAATATCGATTACCTTATGTATAATTGAAGTTAAGCCCTGAGGCCTATGATCAGCAGTGAACTGCCGCAGGCTATTGATGATGATGTTAGCCTCGAAGACATTAAATAAAATAACATGAGGGTGTTGAGAGCTGTTAGTTATTATTTTTGGTTTCTGTTACTATAGCTAGGTGTTACCTTTTCGCTGTGTGTATCGAGTGCGGAGGTGGCTTCATCTAGCAGCAGCACGCGTGGATTACGCACTAGTGCGCGCGCGATCGCGATGCGCTGTTTCTGTCCACCTGACAGCTGTGATGCGCGCGCGCCTATGCGCGTCTCGTATCCCTGCGCGAATTGAAATACATTTACCACTTCGTACTAGTAAGTCTTCGGTAGTCATGAGACGAGCAAGAAATTCACTGGTGGTAAGTCACACGCTTCATCATAACAACATGGTTAGAAAGGTACATATAACAGCACATTACGACCGTCCTTGAGACGTAAGCTGTTCTAGTTACCCCAGTAATTTCACTACCTTACAACGACCTTCAAACCGAAACAGTAATGTATGCACGCTACTGTTTGGCGGAAGAAATAGCAGCTGCAGTACCTACCTTGCCGGTTTTCGGTAGCAGAGACTTACCGCCAGTATGTTTTGTTTTAATGTTTGATTAAAAAATCCTCTCACTGTAGGTAAAGCGGCGATGAATGTGTGAACGTTCGCCGCCTTCGCAGCGCTAACGACCTCTTCAATGGGTACGACACGTGTATTGTCTCCGTACGCAATGTTCTCAGCTATACTGCGGTCGAATAGCACCGGCTCCTGAGACACTATACCCAGGTTTCGCCGTAGTGTCGGTAGGGTTATGTCGGACGTGATGCTGTTGTCGTCCAATAACTGCGAATTGTAAAATGTCAGCCAATAATTGAATAGTGATACACTCTCTATTCCCTTCAAACCTGATTACAGTAACATTTGTAATTTGTAAAATATTTATGATGATTTTAGTTCCTCCTTTATGTGTTTTAGATAATTTTCATAAATCATCCACAAACCCAAACGCGCTAACTTCAATTATTATTACATGCAGTGTTCTTTTGTATTAAGACTTGACTCTATCAAGTCTTAATACAAAATAATCATGAAAATAAGTTATACTGAACAATATAACAATAATTCAATAAGGTCGCCATGAAACGTAAGATGTTAGGACTAATTGCGTCAACAATTTCACACTTTACAGGAATGTTTGTAAACTACTGCTTGACAGTAGATGTGGAACAGATGTAGTGAACACAAATGCAGTAATGGTATCATACGACCGCGTTTATCCCTACTAAAGCAAAGATGTGAATTAAAATTATTACTAATACTTGGTACAACTTTTTCAGATAGATAAACAAGGACGAATACCAAATTTTTTCATAACGTTTCATCATAAGTTATTTTCTATTATTTTGTATATATTTTCTTACCACATCGCCTTCGTCTGGGTCATAGAGCCTTTGCAGCAGTTGCATCAAGGTGGACTTGCCGCAGCCGCTTGGCCCCACGAGCGCAATGCGCATCCCGTGAGGAATAATCAATGACAAACCACGGAGCACCTCAACCTCACGACGCGTCGGGTACCGGAACTTGACGTTTTTATACTGAATCTTTCCTTCCGTGACCTGGATTCAGAGAAAAAAAAATGGATACATAGAAAAAATTATCTAATAGATAACGCCATTTAACTTTATAATTTACGTAAGTACTAAGAAATTTGTTAAAGTTTTTGGTTAAAGGCTAAAACATTACCTGAGTACAGTCTTCTAACTATTGAATAAAACCACGCCTAGTTATATTTTTAATACAAAAATAAATTGTTTATGTTACGAAATAATGTATCAGTTGTAGGTTTATCTTGAAATTCATTTTCATGAAAAGAAATATCTCTTTAAAAGGAAAATCTCATGAAAGCTTTTAAAATTTGAATAGATTTCTGTCATCCGCTAAGAATACCTTTATTCAATTAAACTTCCAAAGAAAAAAAGGTAATATCTATGTAATTCTTTGTAACGTTGAGCAGAAACCAAAAATAAAATCATTCCTTATTGTTAAAAATAACTTACGAATGATTCGGGGACGGTGGGTGAGCGGGTGCTGGTGATGCGCGGTTGACGTGCTAGCTGCGTCATGACGCGCCCAGCCGCGAGAACCGCCGCGCCAAAGTTAGGCGCGAACGCAAGGGCCTGCCCCATCATCCACGCCCCAAAGATCAGCGCCTCCGACACCCTGCAATTTATGAATTACATTTGTAGCAACTCTCTTACCCAACATCTATTATACATTACAGCGTCTATACCAGCCGTCGAGAATAATTGTTTTAGGTTCATAAAATCTTTATGGAGATATACTAGTATTGCTGTGTACCGTTCTTATCATATTTTAGTGTTAGGGTTCGGTGTTATTTCCCTTTTCTTATTTCAGGTGGCAAATGAACGTTGGAGAGAGTCCGGACCCTAATAATCTAGCTACAGCGGCCTAATCACAATAAATTTAAAACAATAACTAAAAAATACGAAAGGATTTGATTGATGGTTAAGGATGGTTACATTTATGAAAGAGGACGTACTCACTTGATGACGGACTTGTAGTGCACCTCCCGGTTCGCGACGAGCACACCGCCGTACCAAAGCGAGAGCGCATACCCGGCGACTGGTGCGGTTTGACCAAACGAGAACACGCAACCACGCCAGCGCCTGCTGCGACGTTCCGTGGTCGCCGCTTGACCACCAGCCATACGGTACCGCTCAACCACACCCTCCTCACCGCCTGCATCGCAAGTAGCAATAAAAGATAACTTATTATAAAGATTGAGTTGGAACATGATATGCTAGTTTCGCTTTAATCTTTAAAGCGACGAAAAGAGGTGGATTTTCAAAGAACCATAACTCACACATAGTATAAGATTTTATGATTTCAAATCAAACTATAGGGTTAGACCAGTGATTCTCAACCACTGTGCCGCGGCACTTTTGTATGCCGCGAAATTCTAAAAGTGTGCCCCCAAATTTTAGACAATCCCTTAATAATAAATATGCAGTTATTTTTGTAGTACCTATCTATCTTTACATATCATTTTGTCGAACATTTAAAATTATTATCATTAACTATTTTACGCAGTTTGTTGTTTCAAGTTTTAGGTTGTAAGTAAATAATATTTAAGCTTATTTTTTTCTTTGTGTGCCGCTAAATTTTGAAATTGTTTAAAGTGTGCCAAAAGAAAAAAAGGTTGAGAATCACTGGGTTAGACAATTCAACTTGAACACAAAGAGTGGTGCGGTAGCATATATACAATATCAAATAAGAAGCGCCACCACTGCCAGCCCCCCATCGATGTTTCACACACCAAGCAATTATATAAACATTGTTATACATGTTCAGTAATTTCAATGAGCAGGATTTAGTCATGGTTAAGAACCATAATTACGTTGAGTTCGTCGATCTGTGTCATAAGATAAAATTTTCAATAAGTTCCCAATATTACTTACAAAAAGCAGACACAGTCCTAATATTGGTGATCGCTTCTGTTGCAATTGTGGTAGCTTTATTAGAAGACTCGCGCGCGGCGGTAATACCCTCGGCCAGGACGCGGCTTTCGAGCACCACGGCAGAAATCACCATGGGTACAGATATCAGTGACACCAGTGTCATTTGCCACGTGTAGTAAAGCGATAGGATGATGCCGATGATGATTGTGGCGGACGCTTGCATTAGGGCTCCAATGCGTGTACCCGTTGCCTAGAATAAGTTTAAAGTAGTTCAGCGTACTTCAAAGACCTATTTCCAACAATGGTTTAATACAAACTAATGTTGATAACAATGGTACTTATTTCCTAAATTTTTCAAGTAATCAAAACTAATACTATTCAAAATGTCATAATCATAGTTATTGTTATATTATACTATTATTATTATTCTCATACTCCTAACACCAAAAATACATACCCCCTGTACGGCGGCGGCGTCAGCGGCCAGCCGCGAGCACAAAGCACCAATGCCATTTATTGGGTGGTCAAACCACCCCATCTCCTGTTTCAACATGGCTCGGAATGCACCCACCCTTTAATTATAAGCAGTAAATTATATTTTAAAATACGGTAAATGATTGTTGTAATTATATTTAATCATGGCATTGTATTTTACGAGAAAATTGTATTTTACTAGAAAAAAAAGCTATTGTAGACTTATAAGCGGTATTATTTTATAGATCTTTTACTCTGGTTTCCCTTTAAAACGTATAAATCTTTATAGATCTTTTATTCGTCTACGTGACCTGAATTTTAAATTTGTATTAAAATTAATAGAAACCGCCACGCTGAATTAATTGTAAGATAAAACATGGATTTATATACACAATAGTACAAAAACACTGTATGTGTAGATGGTTGGATATATTATCAAATTCGATTAAAATTTTTCATAAATTCTTTTACAACAAACAACACTTAACATATTAAGCGTACTATCGCTTGTCAATAGACAATACTAAAAAAAATCGAGTCAATATTTTGTCATCATAATCAATTAAATAGAATGTTTTTAATGAATTTCAAATTATGTTATACAAAAATCTGTGTTGAATCAATTATATAATTCGTTACATTCTTTGTGAATAGAGTTGATAAAGATGTAAATGTTAGATAAAATTTATAAACCTCAGCCTTGCAGTCAATCTGACTCCCGTCAAGTTAAATATGAATATCTGGAAGAAGATGCCGAAGCCGGTGAATACGCCCACTATTAGGAACAGTACTGCTATTACGTTAGTCCCGCTGCGTACAAAGTCTTCATCCGAATTTTCTAATAACTGGTAACAGGAAATTAATAGTAAATTTACAATTCTCTTTACATGATTTTCAATTAACAATTTAATTCATTAAACATTACATAAAGATATGGCGCTTGAAATATAACGTTTTAATAATATCCTTACAGACAGTCCTTAACCTATTTGCTCAAAAAACGAAGCAAAACTTTTTTTCAGGAAAAATAAATAATGCTAACCTCAAATATAATTGCCGTGACATTTACAAACAGAAATAACTAGGAATAGAGCTTACGCCGTATGTTTCACCAAACAGGATTGCAAAGCATGGGAATGAGGAACCGACGGCTATAGCAGCGATCACGCCGCCCACCATCAGCCACTTCTCAGGCTCGCAGAGCTTTAATATTTGCCACGTGGTCGGCTTAAACTCTTCTTCTTCCATTTCCTCCTCCACCACGCTGTCTTCTGAGACTGAATCCTCGGAGGCAGTGTTGCTTTGTATCGAGTCGACCGAAGCCAGTTTCTGTAGCATGGGTTTCGCTATTTTTGCATCTAGAACATGTGATACAAAAAAAGAGTTACAATTGATCCTCGATTTTACGAAAACTGCAATATACCAAAAATCACTTCCTCTGTTTTAAAGATAGCTCATGAACTTTTTAGTATTTGTTGTGAATTTACAAAACCAGATACAATAGTTCACAATATAATAAATATAAAAGAGTTTTACTTTACTACAATTGTTATAAATTTCCAATCTCAAACTTATATTAAAAATTACTTACGTTTCTTTACCTCCGTGTTGGCTCCGGGTGCCATACTCGGTTCGTTCTCCAGCACTAGCTGATAGTACCGGCCGCGTAGGCTCAATAACTCCTCGTGTGTACCCTGCTCCACCACCTCACCCTTTTCTATGAATACAATGCGATTTGCATTGAGCACTGTCGCCAATCTGGATCATAAACATTGTTTTAAAAATTTAGCATAGTTATTATTAGTTTTGCTGTTCAGACGGTCAGGGGGTGTTTAATATATGCAACATATGACGCCAAACATAAACTTAACTGCGTCTATAGCACAGCGGCTAACTGCTTTTATTGTAACACAATGGACTTTGGTTTGTGGCAAAGTTTTGAACACTTCCTCATATTATAAATAAGACATGGAAGGCAGGTTCGAAAAAACTTTTTCAACAACTATACCATTTTATTTGTTTAAGATAATTGGTAATGCAGTTATGTAAGAAAAAAACCTTCTCTCACGTATTTGGTTAAGACTAGTTAAAAAAGAGTGAGGTATGATACACACCTGTGGCTCACCATCACGGTGGTTCGGCCATGCGCTGCTGAATCAAGCGCGCGCTGCACCTTGGCTTCGCTTTGGGAGTCCAGAGCAGACGTCGCTTCATCCAGTAACAGGATCTTTGGCTTGCGTACTAGCGCACGCGCAATTGCTATGCGCTGCTTCTGACCACCAGACAGCTGTGCGCCTCTCTCTCCTATCATTGTGTCATAACCCTGTAGAAAGAAGAAAGTGATCACTTTTAATTTGCCAAGCGGACGAGAAATTTACCCAGAAAAAATATAGCGCGTAATATGTACACAATTTAGGCGGCAAAGAAAAGGGCACTATAAATCTAATCCATACTCAAAAGCAGGGATTCTTCATTACTCTTAAATATAAATTATTAAGAGGATATTAAAATAATGTCTTTGTCCTTGTTACACTTTGCCCTTCTTGGTCTTTCTTTTAGTGAAATCTTGTCTGCATATAATCTTGACAAGTACGTAAGTTGGATAGAAAATAGTTTGAATACATACTTCTGGTAACTTCTTAATGAAGTGGTGGCAGTATGCTTGCTTCGCCGCAACAATAATTTCCTCGTCGGTACACGAAGGATTACTCAATCTGTAAAAGTAATTTAAGCTAATTTATCATGGTTTCTTGTTAGGATGTGTACAAAAAATCACAGTGAAGTTATCGCTTTTAAAAAAATATAACAATTTGCCACTTCAGTCATTTCACTAGTGACAAATCTTTAATATATGATTACTAGGACTTCGCGACGGAAAGATGTGCTTTGTATTTGTATCTTTTATTATTAATTGGTATATATGTATTATCGTTAATAAAGTGAATTAGGTAATTAGCTGTGGCATCTTTTGTCTTAATGAAAAATTAGATAATTATAAACATCTCAAATAACACTGTCAAATGAACACTAAAGTTGAGTCATGACTTTGTTATTTAGGAGTCTCTTTCTTACCGTATATTCTCCTTAATGGAGCCAGCGAATAACACCGGCTCCTGGCCTACTACCGCAATGTGGCTGCGGAGGTAGCGGACGTTGAGTGTGCGAAGGTCGTGTCCTGACGCCAGTACGTTACCCTCTTCAGGGTCGTACATGCGCTGCAGCAGCTGCAATACGGTTGACTTGCCGCACCCACTCGCACCCACCAGCGCCACCGTCTCGTTGTGGTTAAACTTTAAAGACAGCCCGTTTAGGACCTGGGAACAGTATATTTCTTTTATTTACAATGGGCAAATACTCCACCATACTTGGTACTAATAAGTGACCACGCGCAGACCCTAATAACAGAAATCATTGACTTGTTTCGGAACTATAATAGAGGAAGAGTTTGAATAGTGACAGGATTTTTTAAAATCTATATTGTTAATTGATCACATCACCAAAGGATTCCTGTATTCTGAAGATATACATACATATACAGGCGGAGTATTCAGGACGCTTTACGATATTGGGTCTTATTGTCACATAGCATGATACAGTAGTGGGTTAATCAAGTACATATTAAAGAAAGTTATGATTTGACAAGGTATCACTGTAATACAGCGGTCGTATTACCATCATCAAAATTGTTATTTTTCAACTTTTCATCACTAGCGATATTATAAAACTAATTAAAAATAACGGAGTACTAAACAAGTAACATCTCCTTTTATCATACCTATCAAATGAAATCGAGTTAAATTATGAGATATATTACCTGAACATCAGGTCTGGCCGGGTATCTGAAACATACGTTATTTAGTTCTAATACTCCATCCAATACCGGCTTGCTTCCCTCCGTAGACAGACTGTCAATATCTGGTTTTCTGTCTATAACTTTAAAGATGGAGGTGGCTGAAGCTCTCGCGCTCGCCATCGCCTCTATGTGAGGGGACGTTAAACCAACATTTTGTGCTCCTTGAAGTACGCTGAAGAAAACCTACAAAAAGATACAATTAAAAGCATCAATACTACTTGTTATTATTTTCATATTAGCTAGTATAATCCTCATTTTTACTGTGATGGTAGTAAGTAGATGGTATCGCAATATTAAGTTCCTATATTATTGCGATATTAACAAGAATAGATCTCCTCTATAGCTAACAAGGTATGATCGTTTAAGTTTATTTTTCATATAACTCAGTCGATAGTGTCCTTAACTCCAAAAATACTAAAGCAAAATTTTTTGAGATTACCGTCTCTTTTTAAATTTTGCAAAAAACGAGGAATTTGGGATTTAGATTCAGATCGGTCATTAAAAAATAATATTTAGCTGCAAGAAATAACTCAGAAATGATTGTCGTACTTACAATCATCAGCACGGCTGGTGTATAGATTGGAAACTCTTCGTGTCTGCTTTCCAAGATAAGTCCGACGCCGTACCAAAAGGAGAGCGCGTACGTCATGTATATAATCAGCCACATCAAACCACTGCCAATGCCGGAGAACACCCCTTTCCTCGTTCCCGTTTTCTTAGCTGGATCTAAGCGTTCTGAATATCTAAAAATAGGAAAAGATTGTAGACTAATAATATACTTTCTCTCGTACAGGGTGCTAAAAATGAAATGTATATATGTTACATTATACCTCTTTATTTCCTTTTCTTCTCCGCCAAAAGCAATTACTGTTCGTATCGATGACAAAACTTCCTCTGCGATCACACCGGCGATGCTGTATGCTTTCAATTCTTGAGTAGTCAGAGATGATTGAACCTACGAAGGAGAATGTATTTCAAAAATTCAATTTTATAAACACGGTTATTTAAAACTAACACTACATCAGGTTGTGATACTTTGCTACACCTACATACTATATACTTTTGGATGTTAAAATTTGACCTAAATTATAGAATCTGATAGGCTCTCAGTGGAGTTGAACATTTCACAACGAATTGTAAGTTACTTGTACGTTCACACAAATAATTAATTATGTCGTATTAAAGTGCAATAAAAACAATACTATAACAATGATTAATTATTATATTTCTCACATTTCCATACATCAAATAATTTTATGTTGTAACAAATCAAAAAATTCCTACTTTAATTATGAAATATAAATATGATGATGTCCTGCGCGAAATTGTTAATCTTAACAAAATACAAAAATTGCAAATAATTAAAGATATAAAATAATTAAGAGAATAATATTTATTTTTAAAGAAATATTAACGTAATATGAAAATGCTTATAATATATTTCTTAAGAAAACATGTCTGTTAATATACAATAAAGAGACATTTTTAAATATGTAATTATTCTACACTCAAAACATGTAATATATATTTGTATTTATTATAACAAATTTAACAAAAAACTTTAACTCTCGTCACAACTTCTCTGTTTTGTCTTACACTGTGAGCTCTAGTCGAAATCCACGCAATTTTATTAGTCCATTTAAACATAAGTGTTCATCATTACCTAACGTGCCTTTTGCCTGACACGTTGTAAACATAACTATACGATTTTCAAGCTTACCTTAGCGACTACGGCAGTCGTGCCTATGATGACAGGCGCACAGGAGAGGATGATCAGAGTGAGCTCCCATCCGTAAACCAGCGATATGATGACGGCTGTTACGAACGACATCACCAAGTACACAAACATCGCCACCTTCTCGCCGATACCCTCGCGATACTTCTCCACGTCACTGCAGATACATTTTAATTCATTATAATCTGGTGATATGGCAGTCCACTCATCTCATAGTGACGGACATACTTAAAGAAACCCATGGCTAAAGTGAGGATCAGAGTTTATACAAAAAAGCAGGCTGTATATTACGGCGCATCAGATGTATATTACCTCTACGAAAGGAGTAGCTGATATGTGGCTTTAACTATAATTATTCGAACGCATTTTTTTTCATGTAACAAAGATACGCATCGGCATTATTATACACTACGTGTATACGTGGGGATTACTTACTCAGACACCTTAGTCGCAAAGTTCATAGTGGTATTTAGATCGTACCACGTGATATCTTGACGGAGAACTGCTTTAAGGAATATCTCCTTTACTCGGTCAATCTGTATAAAATAAAATTATCTTTTTAATTAAGAAAAGCAGGAAGCTCACATAAGTTTTGTCAATGTCTATATGAAATAAAGAAAAATATGCAGTTGGCGGTGTTTGAGGGAAAAACAAAAGTTCAATAAAATAAATTTATTATGAAATGAAAAAATTAAATTACATTACATATTAACATAATTAAGTCCTGATGATTTATTCATGATGAATGCAGTTTGGGTCATCGTGTGCGTGGAATTAATATAGCTATACGTATTAACAACATTATAGCGTAGAATTCGTCAAAGTATCTATAATAATATATTCAGATAACCCGCTAACAAAAATGAAATAATAGTATTTTGGCACGACTGGTTGTTTATTACATAATTGTTAAAACATATTTATATGCAACATATGAAGGAAAGTATAGATAATATAAATAGATCACTTGACGGCGAATTGGTCGGCCTGGACATGCTACAAGACAGTCTGACACGAAGCACTGTGCCAATGACGTTCGCAGTTAGACAAATAGTAATATCTTATCGCAGATAATTCAGTGATGCAAAAATAAGATATAAGTCATTTAAATATAACAGACAAGAGAAATATTACAATACTATATCGAAGTATAAACATAAACTTTTTTTTATTTACTTTACTGATGATATTAGAGACTATCTCTACATAATGTGTTTTATTGTAAATTATGTATAACCAATTTATTTAGTCACCGAAGTCTTTTTGTCCAAACAGTAACATTGCTATGTTACAATTTGAAGGTTTTTGTAGCAAGTACTGTAGTAACGAAATGTATCCTCTCATATCTTAAGGCTTTGCTGTAAATATCCTAAATATTTCATATCAACAGTTGAACGTCTTGCAGATATTCTAACGTCGTATTGTTATTTGACATTACAAGTTAATTGTATAATAACAAGTATAAGAATCAAAATCTGTGCAAACCTGTTTACTAGCAGCATAGTTAAAGAGATCAACGCTGACGGCACCGCAAATGAACTGCACCAAGGAGAACACCGTGCAACCGATGCCAAAGGCCTGAGAGTCCTCAATCAAAGCCTCTCGGTTCTCTTCGGCAGTTCCATTTGTTCTAATAAATATTTAAAACAAATAAGAAATAATTCCTCAGTTTAATCAAATTTAAATTACCTGTAAATCAAATTATACTTAAGAATATGGAATGGATTGTAGTAAAACAGAACTTATATATTTGGCATTTTATACAATCCTACTTTCATGAATCTGATTTGTAGATGCATGATGTTCTTAAAATGGCCAGCAGCGTACGTTTATTACCTGCCTATAATGTTCGTAAAATTATTGTATTTTGAACAATCGTCCAGACATAATGTGATGAATGACGAATTCGGTTGAAGGAAGAAAAATCTTCGTGTATTACAATGTTGGGTGAGGTGGTCGGTTTACTCACAGAATCCTACCGCCACCGAACATAGAAATTGTGATGGTCGGCTTGGAGGTGCCGATCATTACGGTGCGGTCTATTAGGAGTGCGGTGAACTCGCCGTAGATTATCACGCCTATCGGCACGAACAGCCCGTTCAGAGTTGCCAGCAGCACGCCAATGAAAATCAACACGAGCTCCCATGGCGTCGCGTACCTGAACTGTTAATATTCATATAATTATGCGATCTGAGATATTAGAAATACAAACCATTTATACCATTTTGAAAATAAACAAATAATAAACGCTCTGATACCTTATTAGCACGTGATACCAATAACATGCTAAAAAGGAATATATAACATTAAGGAGATCAAAATAAATATGCACTATTAGTACAATGTGTTATATCAGTTGAATATATCATATTTATATAATACATAATGTTATTAGAATAAATGAATAAATTAGTTACTCACTAGATGGAACCAGGAAACTGGCGCAGTTTGATCTTGTTCGTCTTCACTGGAAACAAATATTCATCAAACTAAATGAACCCTTTCGGTACGCTCATAACATATGTAAAATAGTACCTTAATCAGAAGTGAAATACCTATAATACTTTTTCGCTTCTTTGATGAAATTGTCCGCTAATCGTGTATTCTTGAAATTGACGTCAGAATTCGCTCACTACCTTACAAGGTACGCGGTTTTGAGCTACGCAAGCGTTTTGATTAGCAAAATATAGCCAGCGTTTCTATCTAGTGTATGTTACTTGAAATAAATATAATTTCGTGTACAAAAACTAAATTAATATTTCTGTTTACCATATATCTAAAATTGCTTCTATAAATAAAATATAAAAATGAGTGCTACCATGTATTTCTTGAAAAAAAAAAACATTAAAACGAAAAACAACCATTGCTCTAAAAGACGATACATAATATTTTTGTATATCTATATAACTTTGTATTTTCTTAGTTTTTTTGTATAACCAATATTTTTTTTTATTGTTTCTTAGTAAGCGAATAAAAATAAATTTATCCGCTTTTCTACAAGTGATCGTCTTTATAGAACTATGAAGATGAATAAAAAATAAATAAAAAAATGGTTTACTAACACAGCTTTGTTTCGCGCTTTTTCAGCTAAATAAGCGGAATGCTGAGCGAACGCGCTTATAGTGAGCGAGTTCTGCCGCCAGCCTACTCCCACACCAGGCTTCTCGTTCCTGTTCGACCTAAACTGTTGGACGCTCTTTACCGACTCATCGCGTTTCATTCTCGGGTCAGCCGCTCTGGAAATTAACAGATCAACAATAGGGTTATTTCTTTTCTTTTTATTCAACAAGACGTTCACTTAATGGTAAGTAATGCGCTTGCCCATAACAACGTAGCGCTGGTCAAGATGATATTCATATTCACAGCACTACATTGCGCTTATCGTCTTGAAACATAAGGTCTTGATTCTCGTTACTTTAGTAATATCACTAGCAAGACCGCCTTCCGAAGCGAAGCCGAACAGTAATGTTTGCACATTAGTGTTTGTCGGCTTCAATAGAAGCTGCAGTGGTAACTACCAAGATAGCTCCCGGCAACAGAGACCTATTTACAGTTAATAATTTTTTTTTTGGAGATAAAATTCCCAAATTATTATTTTTATCCAGAAATTTTATAACTTCTCATAAGCTTTGTTTTACAAATCGTTAAACAATTTAAATAATATTTTAACCAAAACAAATCTACTGAATTTGGTTTATAAAAACCAGACAGAATCGCTACTTATTTTTTTAAACATACGTTAAACTTAATGTCATTGTAACTTACTCTTTCTCAACTACGTGTAACCGTTATAGTATTCAAGAGATCGATAAGAAAATCGTGTTATAGACGATGATGAATTATTTCAAATAACTCTGATTAAAAATTAAATATCATCGCGGATTTTGAGTACGTGAGACCTGAAATTCAAATACGCAGTAAAAATCGTTAATTATACTAACATCGCCTAGATAGATAAGTAGATACAACATATCATTATACAAAAATACATAAAGGAAATTTAGTAAAGTCGTCTACAAATTATTAAAACTAGTATCAATTATAAATATTGGGTGAATAAACCCTCGAAAATCCAGGGCCATTCCATCTACTAGTGATTATTAATGCTGTTCCTCTCGTCAGCTTACCTCATTAATACAAAACTTTGGCTGTAACTATTTGAATATTTTTTAAGAAAATTATCAACGGAATCGTATATTTAAATCTTAACATCTGTTCTTTAATATTTTAATATACAGATCATTTTTTCTTAAAATATAATAACTAAACATTATTAGAATTATTCAACCTATCATATTTATTCTTCTTGACGGATGTTTGATAGATAACAATTTATGTTGCATAATTTTTGTCAGATATTCGCACCGTGATAGCTTTTTTAAATAATGATTATTAATTATTAAAATATTGTCTATGGTCCTTATTGAAAACTTAAACGTTTGTATGTATATCTCTCGAAATGGAGCACAACATAAAGCAACACAAAGCAAACATAAGTAAATAAGATGGCAAAATAAGCATGCAGACTAGAGGTCAATATACTCGAAATTTGTAGCTAGTATTTAAAGTCGATTTTCAACTGTTGTAAATTCTTAAACTATATACAAAAGTGAATTTTACGATTTAAAGTAATTTAAAGAATGTTTAAATATTTATTTCGTTAAAACTGTTACAAAATTATTCGACAGATTCAATATAAATAATATTTTCAGGATAAAATGGAATAAGTACTAAAAGAAAACAAATAATGTAAATTTTTCACAAATAATATAAATATTAGTTAGTTTCTAAATAATAAAGAGTTTATGCTTTGATCGATCTACGGAGGCTCGGTAC
This sequence comes from Pachliopta kotzebuea, assembly GCA_018246255.1. Classification (NCBI taxonomy): domain Eukaryota; kingdom Metazoa; phylum Arthropoda; class Insecta; order Lepidoptera; family Papilionidae; genus Pachliopta; species Pachliopta kotzebuea. The sequence goes on along the minus strand of DWLS01000322.1, from coordinate 6,032 downwards.
TGCAATGCGGCGAATACACGCAACCGTGGTATTCAGTTAATTTCACTGAAACTATTAAAGGCAATCGAAAATCTATGAAGCCTACAAATAAATCCTAGATTTACTAGTACTGAAAAAGATAAAATCTACTAACCAGTTAACGAACCATATATAACTCCACAATTTTTTATGAAGAGTGGCCAAACAAGCGAACAGTACAGATGATTACTGACGCCTATGGACAATCGCACTATCCGAGGGGCCATGACTGTGTTGTCGACCCTAAAGGAGGAATTGGTACGCTCTTTTCCTGAATGCAACCATTTGAGTTAACTCTTAGTGGCTTTTAAATAATTTAAAATCATAAAATATAAGCTGGTAGTGTATCAGATTAATTATAAGCTTCTGTACTGATAATTAAAAGTGAAAACATTAAAAAGTTATATGTAATAAAAAGAGAGCTTTTGTATACAGAGTGAAGTCAGCTCCATTGAAGCAGCTTTCAGCATTAAATATGCTTTATTTTATAGCGAAAAAACTAAGAGGTGATATACATGTTGTGTGATGTAAGTATATAACTTAGTTTAGTGGTGGTAGGTCTTTGTTGCTGGAGATCGTCTAGGTAGGTACCACCGTAGCCTTTATTGCAACCAACAAACAGTACTGTGCAAACATTACTGTTTCAATTTGTAGTGTGTTGTATGCTAGTGAAATTACTGAGGTAACGAGACTTAACACCTTAGGTCTAAAGGCGTCGAGCACAATGCGGTGCAGTACATACCGTCATAACCAGCGCCAAGTTGTTATGGACAAGCATATCACTTACCATCGGGTGAACTTGCTCGTCTCGTCGAATAAAAAAAAATTATGGCTCTCTAATCTAACCAGAGACGTCCGTGTTATAGGCAAGAGGGTATCTGTGCTGTGTGAGTGTTTTCACAGCTTCTTTTATCAATTTATTAAATTTTTAGTTACGTCATAGCGTCAATGTCCTTGATATTGATAATCATAACCAGCAATTTTTAATTCCTGTGTTTTCACGTTTTAAGCGATAAGTCTGGATTTTGTCTTAAACATAATATCATGTCGGTTTATCATCGCTGCACTATATTGCGCTTTTCATTTTAAGAATGAAGTCTCATTAATCCAGTATTAATACTAGCTACTGAACACTATATAGTTTTTTCACTACTGTTTAAAAAAATACAATTGTTGTGGTATCTAGACGAATTGCAACCACAGAGGCCAAACACTGCTACAAATGGTAACCAATGACCCCACCATGAAATAATCAAAACATACGCTCTTATCGTACTGTTTGTTTTTACTATCAGACCTGAAAGTACTGTCTAGAATAGAGTACGGGTATTATGTAGAGATTTTACACAAATATTTGTTTATTGAATCAATCATAAGTAAACATATGTTATCTGTGCAATAATATTATTACAGGAATTGATTAATATGATTAAATCTGCAGTTTCAAATATACCTAACTACTTGGAGATTTATGGAAATTTTTAACAAATATTTAAGTATTTGTTTTACATATCGGGTTTTGGCAAACTAAAAAGAAAATGGCCGCGGAGAGATAGCTTTATGCGTTAATTTAACTAGCTCAATACTCGATTCTACTGTCTCCGATGATCTCTTAGCCGGATAGGATGATATGGACTAACATTTTATAAACAAAAGTAATGGATGGAGGTGATCGACCCTACGAAAGGAAGTATACTGTTTAAAGAGCAACTTTGAAAATATCAAGTATTTATATCACTAACAGTGTATATTTAAGTACTGACATATATGTGTATGTATATATGTAAATAAATAGAAAAAATTTTGGTTGTGAACACAGGTTATGTATAGTATCTTGAGTTAGTATACTCAACTATGTTGCGCATATTTGGATCAATGTTACAAAACGAATTAGTCTCGATCCTCGCCAGTGAGATACCTGTTCCGTATACATACAGTACCACGCGTTATTTTCGCTAACAAATTTGAATTGGATCAAGGGTCTGCCAAATCTGAATACAACTTTTAAAATAGTATTTAGTCGAAAGCCAAGTGCGTCTGCCAGTTACATTGTCTATTATTATGATTGGACGGTCGGACCGTGAGTCTTATTAGGTTGGAATAAGAAGGGATGAAGAGATAATTCATTGAGACGGTCGTATGTATGCCTCTAACATTATAAAGTCAGGTGTAGACCGTTGCGCAATGTCTGTTGACGCTGATGTTACGTAAAGTCTTGTTTCCGCTATGACGTCACCGACGCAGAGTGTAATCTGAGGCGGTACAAAATTCGGTAAACTGAAAATGGCTCATAGTAAAAATAAAACAAATATAATTATTGTGTGACATTATGAATTCAATGGTAAATATCAAAGAATACCGCACAAATGTTAATTAAGGAAAGCTATCTACACCACAGAATTATTTAACTTATATGGATCAAATTAACAAATATAAAAAGCATATTTTACTTGTAAACGTTGTGTGTGTAATCATAATAATTGCATGAGAAAATGTTTAAATATGTTATATCTGAAATCGAATAATAAAAAGTAACCGATAAGTTATAATACAAAAAGATAAAGGTACAGAAAACAATAGATCCCCTATGTTATTAATTTAGAAATTTCTTTACATGAATTCAATTACATTTATTATACCCGGTGTTTTTAATAAAAGGTAAAAAGTAATCATTGCAAAGAAAAACTGAGTTGTAGTTATTAGTCTTGTGTCTCAAGGGTATAACAATAATGTTGACCCTGTCGATGAAAAACGTGGCACTGTGTTTAAGGGAACATATAAGAAAACAACCCGATGACGACTGGTAATTCTTCTATTTAAAATATAAATTCAGTCTCTCTATCCCTGTAATTTCATTTGAAAACTTCAAGTCACGTTTATATTTGTAGCCTCACGTTTAGTAGCATAAGTAGGCGTTACCTAGAATTCCAACGGAATATCTAATAATAGAATAAAAACATTTTCGTAACCATTAAGTTAGATAAAGCCACTATATTTTATACAGGTAAACCTACAAACGAAGACAATAAAACTTTAAGTACTTGTTTTAAAATAAATACTATGTAATTAATTTTTATGATATTGTTTATAGGTCCTTATTGCCAAAAGACGTAGTGTGCAGATACTAGTTAATGTTCCAGTTTGAAGTGTAGCTTGTGTTATTACTGCAATAACGAAACAAGCTCATGTCTCAAGGTAACGTGCACAATGTAGTGTATCATCCCAACTAACGCTACATAGTTATAAGCGACTAAATCACTCATTATCAAGTGAACGTTTTGCTAGTTTCGTTGCATTGTCGAATGCAAAAAAAAATTATGCACATGATAAGAGGTTATCATAAATATTTCACATATGTTTATATAAAAATTCCGTGAGACGATGTGAAATTCATCAAATATTTGTGTTGTGCTATATTTCAGTTTTGTATTTATTTAATAGATTTTGTTATTTTATTATTTTCCTGTAGTTCTGTCAAAAACTTGTTTAATATTGAGGCTTGTTCTAGCTTTCGAAGTTATACTTATTATTGATTTTTATTGTTTTTTACTTTAAAGGTATTTTAATTCGATTGTACTAAATCCGTCATTACTTTATTTTTTTCCTTACAAGTAGCATTAAGGCACATAATAGCCCTCTAAACTACGTCATTAGAGTAGAAGTACAAACTCTCGTAGCCATTGTTACGAACATCTTAATGAGCTTCTTAAAATCTCAATAGACAATGAAGAGGCGTTTTAAATCTTAAAATAGACTACGCTTTTAAATCTTTTCTGTTATTTTTTAAAAATGCAAATATTTTATGTAAATAATATAAGTTTTTTTTGTAATTCTTAGTGTGATATTTCCAAACAAAAAAAATGTTATTATCGAATAATGTACGAGGAGTTATCGCGAATTTTTATGTCTTTCCAAAAATGTATTATTTAAATAAATTATTTTATTTTCTACGTATTAAAATTGTATAGATTTTAACATTTTAAATTAAATCAGACATAGCACAACGATATCCTGGAATTTTACTGTCGATAATAAGTTTATAGGACACTGTCGAAAAAATCGTAAATCTGTAGTGAAGAGGCGCCGCGTCGTCGCCACTATGTTGGCTGGCGCCTTGCGTATTTACTTAGAAATATATTACATAATACATAAAGACCACTGAATCAGGTCAAAAGTTAATCTTACTTTAATAATTTACAAGTTATAACTTAAATTGTATATACTTCTTTTAATGTGTCGAATACCTATCATATACATTATTAACATATATTTAATTATGTGAGTATGAATTTCATTATTACGATACTTATTCAATGCATTTAAAAAGAAGTTATTTTAACAAAAACTTCTTGAAAAATGCATGTTCTCAATGTACTGGACAATTATAAATTAGAATGCACATTGGTTTATAACAAAAAGTAGTCAGTCTGTTCGTCTCGTAATGCTTAAATACCTAATGAGGTATGTGAAAACTTTTCCTTATTTGATATATTATTTTGTTTAGTTTATATTATAGTATATTATGAAGATATGGTATGATATATATAAAATTTTGAAGAGTATTATGGAATATGCCAAATCAGTAAAGAATATCCTTAAAAGTAAGAATTTCTTAATTCTTTAATGTTTTGTATGTAATATCAAACGGGTACAGTTTAAAATTTACGTTTTACTAGTTATTTGATTTTAAATAATTTAGTACTGTTATAAAAATTTGAAAAGAAAATGGAAAGGAATGGTTAGAGTGTGAATGTATGTTTTAACATATCGGTATTCGTATTATAGTGCCAAAGGTATGTACATGCGCGAATACAAAAGCACTCAGGTATTGTTTTTCCGCATGCGGTACAACTTTGGAGGACGGCTTGAAAGCAATGTCAGGGACGTAAACTAAAATCAGATAGACTATAGAACTCGTGCCCACAATCGGAAGGGTCTAACAAGACCTAGCCAATTAAATTTTGTACAATATACCATTACAAATCCAAAAATTTATAATAAAAAGCTGTGATCAAATTTAAGTGGTATATACGCCATGATATTGGTTATAAAGTCAACAATCAAAAATCTATTACAATTATTACATCAGGCCTTATTTAAATTCAACAAATACCCTTAATTACAATAAAACCAATATACAACTTTTTTCATTAAAATATTAAAAATCAAATTAACGATATTTTTTTTACATTGAGGAATATGATAAGTAACTGTAGTACTAATAGTTTAAGTAACTACTTTAATGTCATTAAAAAAATTTGTTACACGCAAAATAATATTGATATGAAAATGAAAATATAAAAATATTTGACTAAAGCTTTAACAAAAACCTTTTTACCAGAAAATTCGCGAACATAGCTTTCATTAATATTTAGCTTGCAAATATAAAAATAATATAGAACTTTTGGCTATGAGTTAAGAACACACAAAAACTATTATTGAATATATCATTAATCTTGTGTGTAATCTCAGATCTACAGCAAATATGTATGACTTATTGTACATAACGTGATAAATTGTACATAACGTGATAAATTGTACATAACGTGATATATCGCAGGCATTTAATATAGTTACACATCTGTAGCGTAAGTGAAGGACAAAATACACTTTTACTGGAAATTCGCCAAATCTTTTATTACATTAGGAAACTTAATAAGCGCTTTCTAGTTTTAGCATTAAATATTAAAAATTTCATTATAAAGTATACTGTAAGTATACAACATATAACAAACACTACGGCTGTTGCAATAATCTAAATTAATTTATGTCTAAATGATTTTTACGCCCTTACTCTCTTTTTAAGTCAAGATATATGTAGTAGTTTTTATATATAAATCTCTAATGACACAAAGGTAACATCTTGGCCGCGACTTTGACAGACAAAGTCATCAATAATAGTGTCTAAATAAATATAATACATATAAAAAATAAGTTGATTTTGAAACGGACGAAAATATTCTTTGATAATGTTTTTTACACGATTTACTGTACTACGTGCTATATGTTTGTGT
>DWLS01000321.1:0-33300 GCA_018246255.1 Pachliopta kotzebuea | reverse complement strand
CGATACAAGCGCGTCAAAACAGGAGACAGCTCGGGTGCACAGGTTTTAAGCACTATGGCTGGTAAACCATCTGGTCCACTGGCTTTATTCACATCTAGTCGACGCAAGGTTTTTAAAACCTCTTTTTAGGTAATGCGGATCTCCGGCATCGACATTTGAACCATCCAAAATAAAATTAAAATGTTTTGTGTAACTGTATTATTGACAACGATGTTAATTAACTGGCATAATAAATAATTAAAGCCGTAAATAGTAAACGTAAAATTTACAAAAATTACTGAGTTTTATAATTTGCAATTTTTGCAAATATGCATTTGCAAAACAAGCTTCTTATGGATAGTAAGCAATTAAACGAATTTATATCAGTTTTCACGAGGATATATCGTATTCGCATCGAAGTAACGCTAACGGCCTAGCAGAGTTATAAGAGGGCATGTACACGACTTTCGGAAACAAGTTCATAGAGGGTGAACGGTCTAGAACTTTTCTCTGCAATATCGATATCCGTCGCAAGGCAGTGCAGTGCACACAGCAGTATTGGCCCTGGTGCTGGCCTGTTTAAAAGACTTGCTAATTAAAAAATAACTGTAATGACGATACGTTACATAAACATTAATACAATTAAAAATGGATGTATATCGCCACCTGAGTCGTTTTCCCCTTCCGTTCATCATAGTCGCTCTTTATAGCTTTATGACTCAACTTCAGCCATTAAAGAAACATTATGTTTCCTCTTGAATAAATATCCTGCATGAAGTCACCGGCGTCTAATATTGTTAACGGGTATCTAATTAGGCGGTAATTAAAAACTAACATAGTAATCTATTACTTTTTTAAGTGATTATTTGAAATGATCCAAACTGAGCTTACCAAGTACATTATAATGTTAACGTAACAATAACCTAACAAATCACAAAACAAAAATGTTCAAAACTCAGTATTTACAATTTAAATCATAATCATCTTAACCGATCGCTGGACAAATTCATTGGCTTCCAATAAATTGGAAAATTTAAATGTAGAAGTACAATATAACTTGATCTTATATTCATTCTCACATTCATCTTCGAGAAAAGATTTTTCCGTCAAAATAGAGTATTTATCTGTAAACTATCAATAATAGACTACTCCGGGAATGTTATTTTTGGGACAATAAATATTTATTATGCCTGTTATACTAAATCGTAATATTAAATCTTTTGAACAATTTTCATATAATTTCTTGCAATTTAATTATTAATTAATACATCCTATGTACGGTAATACGGCATATTTTCATATAAGTAATAATAAATTTTATTTGCTAGTTCCTAAACAGGACTATAACCAAGGCCGGGACTTGTCATCCTGCTGAGACGAATTTGTTTCTACACATGTACATTTGTCCCTATTGGTCAAAATTCCCTAATTATTGATAAACCACGGGGGCATCAAATATTTAACAATGACTTATATAAATTTGACATAAACATGATTTCTGTCAATAGATTAATTTCTGTTACAATTTGGAGAGCAGTATCGGCAAAAACAGTTTAAGGATTAAAATATTTACTGATATTTTTAGTATTTGTATAAAAGGTATTAAAATGACAGTACGCTCAATGATATCAAATGAGTCGTTCCTAAAACATTAAAATTGAGTCAAAAATTTACTCACACGCTTAAAAAGACAGGAATGACGAGATTGGCAAATGCACATTACATTTATCAATTCTATATGATTTTAGGTATTTATTTTATGAAATAATTTAATAATAGCTTACCAAGAATGCTTCTAATGTAATTAACTTAACTAAAAACACGTCGTTCATTTATATAATATTTTTATAGAAACTGAGTTAAATAGACTAAAGAAAAGCTTATCTTTTGATTAAGGCTTTATAACTTTTAACTAAAAAAAACAGATAAGGAGTTTAGTATTACTTAAGGAAACTATTGATTTTAAAGACTTAACAGCACCAACGGCTGTCAGTTCTTCTGTAAAGTGACATGTCACTTAAGTTTAGTTAAATTGTCTATAAAAACTTTTACAAACATTGAATTTGCATTTAAGCTCTGTTAAATTCAAAAACCCGTATTTATGTTATGAAGATAGATATAGGGAAAGAACGTTATTGCTGTCTCCAAAGACGAGTGTAAGATGCGATACTCGCTGAAATTAAGAGTCCATTTTAATTAATGTCTTTAAAAGTATCGATGTCCGGTATTAGCACGGTGTTTGTCACGCGCCTTGGGGTCGGGAGCAGAGGTGTGACGGGGAGGGGGAATTTAATTGCTGAACGTCGTATTTTGGCAAAGTAGCGAATTTCACTCCGTAGACTGTTTTCTATCCACGAGGACTAATTTACTTAAACCTTTCTATGATATATAAAGAATTAAGACATTCTTCCTACGACATAATTTAGCTTAAGAAATTTTTACATTAATACGCAAAACTAACAAACATCCAATTTCGTTTTTTTATTTTTTTTTCTTTTACACCACGCTGTACATTGTAAAGGTAAAATAAAAGTTAATTCGTTGATTTTATGGAAGATGAATAAAAATACACTTAGATGAAGCTAAATTATGACTGAAATAGTTAAAATTTTTTATTGGAACAATGTACATGTTTTGAAGTGACGAACATTTATCAAGTAATTGTTAGCCTATAAGTAGATTCGCGCTACATAGTGCGTATTGTGCTGTGAAGTCACACGGTCATGTGACGCATCTAAAATTTGTGATTCATTTGTGCCTAAAATCACAAATTATGTCACAAATGTTTGTCGAAATTACAAAGGACGTATAAACAACCGAGCCGGTAGTAGGCGAAGTAACTTACTACCGGCATGTAAATTCGAATTCATAGTATTTCTTAAAAACAATCAATAAAATATGTTCAATTAATACGACGCCATCTTGACATTTTTGTTGCTGCTCCCAGATTCATAATACAAAATTTCCTATGTGGGGACGCTTATTTAAGCTAAAAAGATACAACCACTTGCCTCCCGTGGTAACTATACTTACCAGTGTTATATAGTATGAAATAGCCTCAGGGAAAAATTAGAAAACGGCCAAGTGACATTCATGAGTATATAATAGTATATAAACTGAACCAAATGTTATGTAATTTTTTTGTGACTTAATTTAAACATTTAACATTATATGAGGAAATATTACTTTGTTTTGCAAACTAGCAGCACCATGTTCTGAACTACGACATTAATTTCAAAACTAAAATCAACTGAATCGGCTTTGCCCTTCTAAAGTTTTAGCGTGTCTAACGAACAGCTACAGATCTTTCTTTGATTTCTGATGATTTGTTATTAAGTAAAACCTATCTTTTTGATCAATTCTTTCGACTGATATCATAGTATATATTGAGTATTTTCTTATTCCATTTTCCGGGTTCGATCACCATACCCAACACATTTTTTTTAGTCTTTAAGTGCAGTTTTTTTTGTTAACAAAAATAAAATGAAGTCTACTTTCAGTAAAGTTTCGTATCTACTATATTTAAAGTGTTTTCTTTCCATGTGGCACAGTTGTAGGACGCACTGTATAAATTAATTATGAATTATTATTATACACAGATTTTATTTTCTAGAATACTTTTACAGCTAAACCTTAACATGGCCAATTTTAACATTAGAATGAGAAATATGTCCTTAGCTGGCATCCCTGTATATGCACACTGTAACAAATAGAATAACAGGTCGCGAGTGTGAGACACAGCGGTCACGCACACGAGCCTGAAAAAGCTGGCCTGTTTTTCTTGCAGTGATTGAAGTGCCTCGCCGTATCTAGAAAGTATATAATCAAAGCGTAACAATATGTGAAATTTAGTTTGTTACTTGGAGTCAGCTTTTGTACTAGTTTTAAATTACGTTTTAAAAAATATATGTTACTAGCAAATATATAGTTTCAGCATTGTATGAAAATTTAGATACTGTTTAAGAAAGGGGTGTTTTTATTGACTGGTTAGAATAAACTTTTAATTTATCAAAGTCACAATAATAATTGGCTGCATCTTCCGCATGCGATAGAGATCGGCTTTGTTCTGCGGCCGTCGGAGAACTAATTAATCACTGCCTTGCTGCGGTTTGATTTCCTGCGGGAGTTAAAAAATGCCGTATAACGATAAAATTGAGAAGGGTTTGGCGTCGCCAGCAGGCTTTACTTCTACTAGGTGTTGTTGCGATCCGCATACTTCGTAGATCTAGGTATTAGTTTATAACCTCATATATCATATCGAAAATTTTATTCGAGTGACGAAGAAACGAAAAAATACCATAAACAGGCATATAGTCTGGGCTTAGTAGATATACTACATTTAATTATCTGTGATATTGTTCTACTTTTAGTTATTAAATATTGATTTTTTTTTTATAATGGAGAGCGATAAGTAAATTACGCCTTATGAAATCATACTTATATTTTCTATTAAGGTTTCGTTTCCAGGGATTTTTTCAAAGAACACTTGTTAATCTTTACCGGGTCAAGTTTTTTTGTTAACTTAATTTATTATTCATTAATTAATAATAAATAAATGAATTACTTAAAGGCCTTTAATTAGTGCGTGGTGCCAGTGAAAGCAAAAATTCTTAAAGTCACCCAAGAGGACAACATACCCCGAACTGATTCCCGAATTGTCGTGGCGGAAGGGTTCTAGTAATCGTGGTGTCGTCGCCCACGGTAAAGCGAAGAGGATCCTACCGGGTGGCCCGAGGAGTAGGGCCAGCCACGGTGGCCACTCCAGGCTGGACCTTGAGAGCTGCGGCTCTCACTCGCCTCGGGGTGGCTAGGGGACTGCGGGAGGCAAGGGTGCGGTGCTTTTTAGCGCCGCACTTACTGCCAACTGCAGCTGAGGCGGGACTGCGGGGAAGGTGGATTACCGGTGTAATGCCAGCCGCTCTCCCTATCTTCCGCGGTCACACAATGATTGGCGGCGGAGCCAAAGACCGGATCCGCCGCAGGGAGCCGGAAGAGCTTGCTCTTCTGGCTCACATGGTCTTTGGGTGACAGATTCGTGGAATCTGTTGCCCATACGACGAAAGGTCCAAAAGGGGGCGCGTTGTTCCAGCGCGCCTTACCGGAGGAGGGATGGGAGATATTTTCTTCCTCCGAGGTGGGGCTGCTTTTGCGGCCGACGCTGGCGGGGTCGCGAATGTCTTTCTGTTTCCGTGACCCCGCCGTAAAGCGACCAGGTGGACATCGTGAAGGTTTTAGTAGGTGCGAGTCCGACATACCTGTCTTTGCCCCCGCGAAGGCAGGTATGCGTAAGCATTTCCTCCACGTTAATAAAAAAATATATTATGCACGGACTTACTCTGTGTGATCGTATCAGAATTGATAAAATCTTTAGACGAACTGAAGTCGCTGACATAATCGAAAAGAATGAACCTTATGAACCTAGTTCATTGTCACTAAAGTTCAATATTGGGCGGTAACGTTCTAGAGTGGCGAGTACGGGAAGACGGTTCTTCAAACCTCCCCCTACAATGTAGACTGACAATTTGATAAGGGTTACGGAAAACTGGTGGTTTTAGTTAGCGCAAGATCGATCGGGGTGGTGATCTTTGAAAGAAGTCTACTTCTAGTAGTGGACGTCTAACGGCTGATAATGATGATAATAAGTTTAGCAAAAGAGAATTCTTAATAATATGTTTTTCATTGTTTGAATGTATAATTCTATGTTTACAGGAGACATACCGCCGTTGGGCGTGTAGCACGATGGTGCCGCTTTGGGTGGAAGAAGGCACGGAGGAGGGTGCAGAGGAGGGTGGTAGATCACGGCGCGCGCCCGGGGAGCACGCGACGCGCTGGCACGCCCGTCACCTCGAGCGGGTGGGACACCTTGATCGGCGGCGGGGCGGTGCCGGAAGCGGCGGCGTGGTGGGCCGATGGGTGCGCGCCGCAGCCGCCGGCCCCGGGCGGCCTCTCGTCCGCCTCAAGCCCTGCCTCTCCGTGTGCCAGTTAGTAGAGCAACACTGCCCCTACTTCCTGCCGGCAGATCGCGCGCCTGCTTACCCGACGCAATATGCCGGCGAGCCAACGTTCCTATGCCTGGGTTAGTACCGTTTATACGAAATTTGCCATAAGAGTTTTGATATACTCCTAAAATCGGAAACTACATCATTTACACCTTGGACATTTTAGAAAATATGTTAATAAATGCTGATACGTTTTATAAGGTCCATTCTATTAAGACATGTCGTTTGTAAATTAACAAAATTTCCCTTATCAAGTAGATAGCTCTAACACAATTATTTATCGTTTACATTATTCTAAAACCACGTCTGTAAAGTCGTTTATCTCAATTCTAATGTTAAAGATGCAATATCCTTAGATTCTGTGAGCACTTTATAAAACGTTCAGAGTTGTTGATTTTAACAAAGGGCAGCAATTGGTGTCGAGCACGCGTGTTCAGACAGCGAGGGAGGTTTGACTTAGGCGCGATTAGCTCCCACCATCGCTTGGCCGAGGTTCAAAACAACAGAGCTCGAAACAAATAGCAGTTTCTGCTGTGAATGCAGACGTTTTTATTTTTTCTTTCACACATAGCAGTAGCCAATTGTTGCTTGTGTATTCTCCACGCCTCACGCTTTTGTTTTCGTTAACTGATCACGGTGGTTATGCAAAGTGAATGAAAATTGCTTTTTTATTAAACGCTTAGAAAATAATTATTAAACTTTTTACAACTATATGTTTTGTTATCGCGCGATTTGTAACATTTCAATTCTAAATTTATACAGGCTGACTTTTTAAACACTACAAATTTTTTGTGGGCATAGGTATCATGTAAAGAAACCATTTTTGAAATAAAATTGTCATGTAATAGAATTTTTAAAAATATTGTTTTTACTTAAACTTCTAAGTCGTGAGGTGACCTGAGTCGAAATATTTAACACCGATAATTCGTTTCCTAGTCTAATGAGTAGTAAAATGCGCGGAAACTTCAGTGCACCAATCAGGTTACCATCCTGGCAAGGGGTTACCATTCGCCAGCGCATTCTTGTCACCTGCGGACGTCCTGCCCGTGGCCTATTTCGTTCCCGAACAGCCCCACACATTCATTAGTTTGCGGCCGCGCCAGCGTACCCCGCGCCCAGCACGTCGCACGCCGCACGCCGCCCTCCGCTACCTCCCGACGCGTGTGTACAAAACAAGTGCATGTGCTCTGTGCCACAGTCGCCCGCCTTGTGTTGTGCCATTAACATAGAAAATGTACTCCTCTCGGGAGTATTACGAGATGGTGCGATGTTACATTTTAAGCAATCAAAGTTTACGAGAAGCACGAAGAATGTACCAGCTTCAAACTCTTCGTCGCCTGCGCGCTATGGGGATAAACAATACAAGAATATCAAGTATACAGACAATACTAGCCCCTAATCAGCGGTTACTTGATTACGGTAAATTCATAGTGCCGTCACATGGCCAAGGATGTGCCAGAAGAGACAGAGATTTTTGCATTTCGACAGTCCTGAGCCCGTAAAATTATGAAGAGAAAATTTGAGTCAACGCTTCGCGAATGGAGGTGCGCGCGGCTGGGGGAGGGTGCGTGCGGGTGCACTCTGTTAAGAGGGGGGGGGAGAAGCCGTCAGCTATTCCGGCGCGCGTCGCGCGTGCAGTGTGTCCATGAGCGCAGGATTTTTATGCTATGATACGAGACCCTATTGTGTTCCTTAGCATTAATAAAAGCACTGTTTAGAGTACCATCAAGGTCTGAATACGTTGCCATTATTAAACGTGATCTGATATATTCAACAATGACTAAGTAAGAAATTATGTGTACATATACATGAATTTTATTTGTTACTTAACGTTAACGTTTAGAAAATGTAATGATCAGCCGATAAACTGCTGGACAATAGGCCTCTCCCAAAGATCTTCACTGCTATCGCTCCTGCGCTATCTGCGTGAATTTGGGAATAAGTCCCAACAATTACTATTTTTTTTTTAATTTCTAGGCAGTGAAATGTTTCTCTATTCTTTTTGAACAGCAAAAGAAATTGACATAAAATTATGCTTTTAATGTGGTGAATGTTCTAGACGCACGCATACCGGAGACCGGTGCGCAGGCGAACAAGTCAAACTACGGGTCGGACGAGTGCTGCTACTGGTATTGCGAGGGTCGTTTGTGTTACCGGTGCGAGTCGCGACTGAGCGAGCCGACTCGTCCGCCCGCCGACCACTGCGCCCCGGTGGAGGAGCGCGCGCCCACCTGCTCCGTCCCGTACCAGGCGGGCGGGGCGGCAGCGGGCGCGCCGCGCGCCCTCACGCTCGCGACCGCCCTGCTCGCTGTCTTCGCGCCGCTTGCAGACCTTCTCGCAGCGGCAAGGATCCGCCGGACGGCGCCCACACTAGTGAATGTGCGTGATTCCAGTTTATAGTTTTACGTTACTGTGCGCCGCGCTGCGCCGACTCCCGCGGCCGCTGGGTCGCGTACCGAACTTCTGTTAGTGCTGTACTTATGATAATAAATAGCGCGACGAGTTGCTCGATGAGGCCCGCGCCTCGCGGCCCTCCCGTGAGCGCCGGTGCTACTATAGACTGTAAGTTGACTACGTGAACAACAAAAATTAAAGTAACACCAAATAAACTTCATCACCGAAGATTTTGTTATTTAAAACGAATAACCGTAACATTCATTAATTCAAGGTTTCAACAATATTATTGTATAGTAGTTGCGCAGAGTTAAAATGTTTTTTATATTTTAAATAATATTTTACAGATAAATTGTGCACACTTTTTAATGTGTGAAGGTACATCAACTATTTTGTGTTATTTTTGCTAAAATAGTTTACATAGAAGCAATATTTTAAATTATATGAAAAGCGTACGATAAAACTTTTTATACGTGTGGAACAGTTCTTAACTTTGTAAGTAACAATGAGAGTTATTGTTACTCGATAAACAACAGCACTGTGGAGTTAAAATCTATAATTACGATGTGATGAAGAAAAAGACTTCTCCGTTAACCGTCATTAATGTGTAAAGGCCTCTAGGGGTAAACAGCATTTTCATACAGAAGTCTTTTGTTTTACCGAGTCGTCACTAGAAGATAGTTTAAATCGATTCTTAGAGCGTTATTTTTGTAATGTAGCATACCCGTACAAGTGAAGACATTGCAACAAGACTACTTAAAAATATGAAACATTCACTGCCGCTTTAGTACCAAAGTTAATAAGACAAAGAATTGGATTTTTGATTCCTTGTTGCAATGTCTAGCCACCCGTGGACGCCTAAAATTCTGGTCTATATTATACCCATAATATTGACTACGTATATATATACATATATATTAGGGTAACATAAAGTAGTTGTTGTTTTTTAAGAACAAAAGTATGACTTTGCATATAATGAAAATTATATGTATTATTATCCGTCTCATGGTTTATCAATGAAGGTAATAAATGCAGATGTAATATGATTCAAAATTATTTGTATATAGATTGATTTCTAACGTTTATTGTATATCATATTGAGTGTAAAATTACAAAATACTTCATGATGCATGTTGAATCAAGAGAACAGTCATTGTTAGTTTATCTAATTTTGTAATTAATTCAAACAAAAGAAACATGTTAACAATTATGTGATGAAAAACAAATTATAAATTAATGGTTATTAAGACTTTATTGAATGGATATTTGTTGAAAATATAGTTCTCGCCGGAGGACGTAGTTGTTGTAATCAAATAATATTATAATGATAAGTAAGTTATTTTTTACGTTTTTATTGTGTAAATATATCAAGAGCGGTTTGTTGTATCCACCCCTGTATTACAAGTCACCGAAGGTGCTAAACGTCTATTAAAGCTTATTAGGTCATTATTGGTTTCACATTATTCTTACTGTAATTTGAAATTGTTAGTCGGTCTGTACGTTGATGAATGTATGTATTAGTTGACGTTGCGATTAGTAGTGTTACTGCAAATTGTTACTGTGCCCTGTCTATCACATCCTACAATCTCAATACTTTGACTTACATATTTAATTATTTTCATATTGTCAACGACATTATTTGATGAAAAAAATATATGTTCAGAATAGTGGGTTCTTTGTGCATAAATAAGTAATTTTTCGAAATATTACCTGTTACGTTCTCTTTGTATAGAGCGATAGCTAGAAAACCTTACTTAAGTTCTGGTCAAATGAACTCGAACGCTTTTAATGCTTTTAAAAATGAATTATTTTAAGGTTACAGGCAACATTACGTCCATTTTTGCTTCTCTTCTATTCATGTTAAATAAAAACATTACATTTTACCACCAAAACTGTTAAAATTGCGTATTTTAAATTAAAAGTAAGCTATTTTTAACTGCATATTTAATATAGATGTAAATTGCAATTCGTCTGTCTAATTCGTTTTAAAATATCTGTCCTGATCAACGAATATTATAATTTAATATTTGTGTAGGATTCTTAAGAAAATTAAATGAACGGTTATAATGTATGACAGTTGTGTAATCATAACGATAATTTCTTGTTTATATTTTCTGCGGAAATGGTTAGCACCTGAACATTTTCAGATACGCGTACATTAAAGCGTAATTGATTACTGAACTAGATTTGTCGGATTGTGATGATCCAAGACAACGGGACTTATTAGACTAATACCTCAGTTCAGTGAAACTTTTAAATTTTTTAAAATCTAAATTCAATAGGGACTTTTTGCCCCTTAGAGCGAGGTGTTCTCTCACGATATCTACGTGTGTATTTATAAATAATCAAAAATTAGTATTAGAGAATGAATTATTAGAACGTAATTGGAACAATTTCGAGCACTCGTTAAAACTTACACATTGACCGTGAATTCCTACTTTTTGGATTTTTCTACTCTCACTCTTGATAATCTTCACTAATCCACTGTGCTAACTTGACTAGAGTAGACAAATTAAAGACCAAAAGAGAGGAGTTCGATACGTTGTGTATGCTATTATAAATTCGCTTCATTTAGAATTTATATTCCTATATTTCATTAAAATTTTGCTCTAGAGACCTTAGATCTTCTTCACATTAACAAAAATGAACTCATAACCCTTATTAATAATATCTAAGACCTTTTTTATTAATTTAATGAGGGCACAAGTAAGCAATAAACTGGGTAAATATATATAACATTTCTTAGCATAAATCGCCCTGGTATTACAAATTTTTTCCGACCGTAACAACTACATATGAATTCAGGCGTGGACCAATGGCTGGAATATGAGTAGGTAGAACGGGGGTTTAATATCGTTTTCTTTTGCAGACAAGTTTGGTATATTTTGTATAAAATTCTTTGCCTGTTTTAAGACAAGCTGTCTTAATATAAAAAGCAAATACTATTTATTACGACTGAAAGCCCTGCACTCCTCTTCAAGTTTTTGCTTAAATAAATACTGAACATGTCCATATCTCCTTGGGCCTTTGTCAATCATTTTCTAAAACCACGCATAAATCGTCCATATTTTTAAGTCCCTACACAGCGTTTACGATACTGCTTAAAATATTATGCGTGCCCTTTTTTAGTAGACTTAATAAACACTGAGGAATTTAAATATTATGTTGAATGTTTGGTGATAATGGAATATATTACGTTTTTAAATAATATACGTATAATTTGATGTACATAAATAAAGTGTAAATGTATAACGCACAAATAATGTTGAACAAATATTCTAGGTATGCAATAAAGGAGCATACGGAAAAAGGTGTTTTAGCTATAAACTGATACTGAGAATGTAAGAAATACGAGGGTATATGGAAATGTTTGCACCACCAGATGCAACGTGCGTTCTGTTCAATACAATGCTTGGTTTATTTAAATTCACAGATCAACCGAATTAATGTTAACAGATTTCGTTAAGCATTTTGCATATAAGCCCGTTTCATCGTGTTTTCTTTTCAATGATAGACTAATTAGTGTTATTGTAAGCCAGTACTTTATGTTAGGTCACGCAGCAACCGGGTTGTCTGTAATACACACGCACAAAACACATTTGGTAATCGCTTTCAGGGGTCGTCCACAGAGGTTCACTAACGAAATGTAATTGACAATTTGCGTTAAGATAGCGTAAGAGAAACACCAAAACGTAGCCTTCGTAATACGATTATAACTACATTGTATTTTAATATAATAGTAACGAAATTCCGTAATCAGTTAATGTTACGATGTTTTGTACTCTGCAATAATTTTATTAACATAACATTTGCGAGATAGTTATATGGAAATTTTATATAAAACATAAGATATTATTCAAGTACAGTGTTCGGAACTGTAATAGCGTATAGGATGACGATTCTTCGTGCCATGTTTATGTGTGAAAATGTTACGGTTACGGTGAGAGCGTAAACTGTTACAATTATTGCAAGATATAAAAAAAAATTATCTATGCTAACAACGAATATAAGGCACGAAATTTCCATTACTTAAAATAAATGTTTGAAATCGGCGTCTTTTATTAAATGCTCAGCGAATATATTAACATAATAAATAGCGCTCTGTCCGCACCATTTAATTATTTAATATTTATTTATTGAAAATGTGAAAAGAACATTTTATTTTATAAAAAATTATAACCTCTTTTATTTAGAATATGGGTTTAATCAGTCATTTAATTATCCTTAAAATAATATAACAATCTAGTTAATTCAAGTATAGTAGACATTTGTAAATTTTTATTTGATTATCACAAACCAAACATTAATAAACATCTTTTTAAGATGGTCAGTTATTTAGGTTTATTTTTAATACAGAGAAGCTAACGAAATGTTCAGTCCAATCATTCATTTATTGGTTAAATGTGTGGATAGAGTAATTCAATGTATGAACCAATTGACAAAGGAACACTTGAAATAATTCAGATCCAATCTCCTCTTCCAGAAAATTTTTGTATATTACATGTACAAACCAATAAAACAACATGGCCTTCTCAATGTTAAGAGCGTAGTTAGTAAAATAGGTAACGGAATATATTTAAAAGGTCTTATGATAAATCGTAATTGCATTATTAGAATTTGAATGCATTTAGTATGTGTATTGTTCACAAATACCCTGAAAGTATCTCTTCTTGCGTAGTACACATTACCGAGATCTAACTTAAGCGTTAAGTTATAAAACTCGAATATTGTTTGTATTATGTGGTGTTTTGCATGTAGACACATTGTAGCTAAAAGGTTAGTACATTGAAGGGATTCAATATTAAATCGCCGGAGCAAGTTGATTACCGTAAAAATAAATTAACAATCCACTCAACTTGCCTTTTAGCCACATGATAATTTGTATATTTCGCTGATATGTATCTATTGATTTAATGTCTTTCATAAATTAGTGTAATGTAATGCATATAATTAGTGTCATCTCCATCTAAATTTTCATGTTTTAAATTAATTTGATAGCGTTATGTTGGTCTAGGTACAAGTTTATAGTTGTTCAGAAGTGTATGTTAAGTTAAATTAATTAATTACCTCCCCGTCGTAAGTTACCGTTTACCAGTACAATAAGCTCAAGTCAGCTCACTCAAGTCAAGAGCGATGCATTGTGCGACCCTTACTCTGTGTGAAATTAAATAATCCTTAAAAGTTCTAGATCATATAAATATATATAATTTTTAACGATGATTAATAGAGATCAGTATAATTAATAATTAAATCTTTTTAAAACAAAAATGTATTGAAATAATTTCACCGAAGTGATTCGATTAAAATATAATATATTTATGCACGGGGCCGCTCATTCATAATATTTAATATATAATCATAGTGAGAGAGGTAGTGTAGTGTAAAGTGTAAATCGTTAACATTTACAACTGTAAGCATTCGGCGCGCGGCGCCAGCGAACACTGCCACAGCACAGCACGCGGGCACTAAATATATTGATATGATCTAGGATGTGTCGTAGGTGTTTCTCAAGTAGTGGTCGTGGTTCTAAGTCTTATGTTACGCCTTCCGAACGATAGGGGCGGGTCCCGGGTACGGGCGTAATGCGGGTGCCAATAACCATTTAACAAATCGGTCACGAGTTTACTTCGTAGTTCAGGACTCTGAGGCCGCAGCACCCGACGGCCGCCAAGGAGTCTATCCGCCGCTGCGCCCGCGCCTGCACCTGCGCCCCGTGTAGGCAACGTTCGACATACGAAATAAGATTAATCACGTTCGAATAATTGTAGACAGGTTTTGAGGTTTAATATTATTTGCATTTTCCTAAGAGTTAGTATGAACGATTGAGACAGTAGGTCGAACGACCGTGTTATGATGAATTGTGGAGATGTTTATTAAAAAAATACATTTATGAAAATGAAAGAAAAACAAGAAATATTGTCACATAAACTTGTAATTACTAACATAAGAAGAATTATTGGAAAAAACAGAAAAACGTTAAATAAACAAATTAAAATACAGTTGTTTGTCAATTATCACCTTGTTATGTCAAAAAAACTGGTCAAGAAAAATGAAAATCGTGTTAGCTCTTTAAATATTTTAATACAAAATTGTTCGCTTACGTCAATATCACACTCAATCTTATATCATCTATTTATTTTAAGTATAAAAACTATGACTTCACTTTAAATTATCATTCTCACAGCAGTACAAAAAAGTTAGGCAATCACAATCACAGTAGGACACTCGCTTTGTACAACACAACTAATGCGGACCAGGCGCACTAGATCACAGCGGAGGACTTGGTAGAGGAGGTTAGGGGGCGCTAGGAACGCATCGCAGCCACCTGTGCGAGCAGTCCCACCAAGAGAACCAGCGAGATTTGCGCCTTCCCGCCGCTGCTGCCGCCCGCACTGTCACCATCATCTACCCCACAAAATATACATTTAACAACTCTTGTACACTAGTATTACTATAATGCAAGCAGCTAAATTCAAGATCGTAATTACAAACTATTTGAAGAAGTCATTGCATTTAGAGAGCATCACAATGTAAACTTCGTATTTAGTTGTACTACATGCAGTACTCACGGGATACTCATGCGTTTTACCTACCACTCACTTATACAAAGACTAGAAAATATGTCACCATAAAATTATTTCTGGGTTAAAAGATATAAATTATTATTTCTATACGCATGCCGACTGTACAACAATCAGATATATAGATGGAACGATGAGACAATTATGGATAATTATAATTTTTTTATCGGTCGATAATAAATTGTTAAAAGCTATCTATTTTAAAATTTTGGAATAAAGATAAAAACAAACATAGATTCGTTTTTGTTCTTTATGTTATCAAAAATCTTGTTAATCGTAACCTTTTATGTGTAAATAGATTTATAACATGCATACGGCCGAAATCTATACGGAACTAAACGGTATAAGTGAGTGTTTTAACTAATAAAACGCTTTATTTTGAACAAGCAAGTCTGATCAATTGTTACCATATAAATGAATAATAAAATCGTTGAAGTACACAACAACATATTAGCCAATTTTGTTAGTATAAACCAGATCTACTCTTTTTTTATCTTCCTCGATCAAACTCACTTGGCAGTAATCAATTAATTCATTCTAGGAAACACAACCACATCCTTATGTCGTGACACCAACAACAGTAATGGTAATGATCATAAAAAGCAGAAATAAAAAAACCGTAAAATTCGTTAGTAATTATCTTCGAACAACAATACAAACAGATTAAAATAAAAAAAGGTAAAAGCTTCTCAAAAAAGACACGTTTTTAGATATTTACTACTTAGGTGTAAGGAAAAAAATATCAGAACATAATCTGCTCCAATTGATAGCAAACCATAATTTAATAGTCATTTAATTTATTATTTTTGACATTGTAAATGATATTGAATTAAAAACATTAAATCATAGATTAAAAAAGGTAAATAATGAGAAAATTATTATAAATAGAACAAAAATAGTAAACAATTTGTTGGTACTGTTTTTGAAGCTTTTATCCTATATCTAGTAGTATTGTTGATGGAAGTTAGTCAGCTGTTTATGAATGTAACGAATTCCACATAGAGGATAGCAAAAGAAATGAATTGAAACCTACGATGCGGGAGAGTGACGTCACGGCGGAGGACGTTTAGGTGCCCTCCTTAAGGAACGGAGGCCCGAGGTAACGAATAACTATAGTCTAGCTCCGTTTGATTGAACGTTGGCAACTGAAAAATTAACTCCTTTTTATCCAAATACCTTTCATAACCTAAAAACCGTTACCCACATATACTAACTACGCGTCGAAATCTGCAACTAGTTTTACTAAAACTACTGATTAAAATTCGTGCAGCAACCAAAAAAATATAAAAATTAATAGACCAGTACAATGAATTTTCAACAATATCTTCAACTATTTATAAATTCTCACTACGGTAAATAGCACAAGTTTGTTTCTATACTTATGTATAGTTTTATATATAAAGTTATTAATAAATATTTCACATAAATGATTAGTATGAACTAAAACACAAACAAAACAATAATTCAACAGTTAATAAAAACCATGTTAAATTCAACAATGTAGGAAAAATTCTGTAATTTTTTTTAATTTTCATTGCTAAATTATTTATTTTAACTTTGAATTCGATTAAATAATATTAGAAAAAATTGGAAGAATTGTAGGAAACTTGAAAATAAAAGTACTGTTTGTGACTTTAGCAACATGAGTTCTATGTCGTAAACATTAAACTCTTCTCCAAGACAGTTAACTTATTTACTTTTTTACATATAATATTTATTGGTTGATATTAATTAGTATTATTGAAGAACTTTAAAAAAAAATGTTTTTTGTGTTAAGGGTTTTTGTTTAGGACCTGTAAAATTAAAATGATTCGGAAGTATTTGAGCAACGAAACCATTACATAAATTATTTTATAAAAAGTAAAACAAAAGTGGAAAATTTTACAAAACGTTAAACATTAATAATAGTTCTGATTCTGTGTGAGAAAACCAAAATCATTAAAACTACCATTTCTCTACTTCGTCTAATATTTAATAATCAAAATATACTCGTAAAGGAAAACATTACCACAATTGTTAAATGACCAGGCAAGCATGCGTGCAGTAAAATAAATCAAAGCTTTAGGCGACTAAATAACATGCAAACGTGAGATGAAATCAACGTACAGGTGACTCGTAACAAGCTCGCCGGCACTAAAATCACCGCTATGTCTATAATCTCACTGGTACTCATATGCTCTCCTATTAAACTAATTGAGTCTTTGTTCTTTATTATATCTCTATGTACAATGTTCAGGAACTCTCCACCGGGGCTATTCCCTGAACCAGAAGAATGATCTGGGAGCGGATGATTTTACACCTAGAAAGACAAAACACACAAAAACACATGACGTAAGGTGTGCCGTGCACCTTAACGCATCGTGTGCGACAAGCACAAACATTCACTTATTTAGATGTGATTAAAACGTTTAAGGTGCAACAGTGCACGTGAACATAAACATTAACTATTGTGTAACAATAGCGATCGGTCTTTAATGGATTAATTAATTTCCAATGACAATAATAAATGTTCATAAATCCGATCAAAAACTTGTGCAGCTGACACCACATTGACATAAACAATGGTGACCCACAGTGCACCTAATAAAACTTTATTCTAAAGTAACATTTAAAACAGTTCATTGATAGAAATAACAAATTTGTGTGTTGTGTGATCAGCTTAAAGATTACGTGTTCAGATTCGGCGATTTGACGATTCAGATATAACAAAATCTTTACATCTTACACGTAATTTTTAAGACGAGTAACTGCAGATAGATTCAATGGCGCCCAGAGGCTTTTGTCACTAAATTAGGACTCACCGTCGACCGCTGCCCACAATCTCTCAAGCCCCCTTACAAAGCAGCGCTATTCCCACCTTTTGATGCTTTATTCAATTCTTTGTTAAAGTTAATAGGTCAGCAGCACATTAAAAGCATTAAAAACAAATGATATCGAATGTGTATTAAAAATTTTACTTGTATTAGTTATTAGTCTGTTAAGCGAATATTAAAATAAATCAGGAAATGATAATGTTAAAAAAGTAGGAAGTCGTTAAAATGGAATTGGCAGCGGGAAAACAATGATATACACACACAAAAAAATATAGTACTTAATATAGATGTTTATGGTTATATAAATATAAAAATAAAAGAAATAAGTCTTTAAACTACATTCCAAACACAATGAGAAAAGAAGAAAACTAATGAGAAACATTCACACAAAGAACAGAAAAATAGCAAACATTTAAGAGTAGGGTCGTCGGCGGTCATTCCTTCTTTTTAACTGTAACATGAATAATTGATATCTTCTGTTATATTAAAATTTACACTGTTAAACGTAAAACATTTAAATTCATTAATAGAAAGGGTTGCTTTTGTATTTAAATCAAAGGAGAGTTTAATATCTAATGACATTCAAAGAATTACTTAAGTTATCATTGCATAATTAAGCAATGGTTGCATAACTCAATTCAAAGACATTTTAAGGTTGCATGTTACAATTTTTGTCAAAAAAAACGAAACGGTTATTTTGTTCTTAATTTGAGGGTACCAGGGCGTCGATGAATCTACCTGCGTCGAAGAGTATGTCGCCAACATCGTCGTCGGAGGGCGAACGTGTGTTTGTGTCTTCAGAAGCAGCCGAAAGACGCGCGTTACCTCCTACGGTGCCGCGAGGCGCGCTGCTACAGCCTAGCCACCAGTAAGCGGTCGAGCGCGGGAATGCTGGGTTGTCTGTGTCTACCTGCAGGATAAATCAATATTATTATACCTCGTAGGCGTGTATTTAAGGCTCAGTAAGTATCAGTAGTCGGAAACCGCAGGCATGACTACAGTTTCAATTTTATCAAACGAGTGTGTGGTGATTTTGAAAAGGTATTACTGATAAAATTATGACCTTAAAAATTTTAATATCGCTTTTCATTTGTTTCTAAAAAAAATATTCAAGTACCACCGTTCCTCCGGATTCCCAAATGAAGGTTCGTATAATTCAATATATCTTAAATACAATTATTTATTGAATAAAAAAAAGTGTATACATACACTGAAAGTTCTATCGTTGAACCGCCAATAGGAAGATCCTTTAAAGAAATATGTGTAACCATTTGTGTATTGTAAGGCTGCGTTAATACCATCCGGAATGCCTTCCCAATTAGAAAGAGGTTTAGGGTATGTAGACTTGACCGGTGGACGTTGAGCAGGATCAAATCGCCAGAACTTTGTACCCTTGTAGAAGTAAATTTTGCCATTGCCCGACCAAACTAAGGCAGCATCGATATTATCCGGTATACCAGTGAACCCTAAAATTCACAAAAACGTTTTAGGTTAACAACTATTTCTAAAAGATGGCTAAGAAAAATTAATTTACAATGCGTTGATACCTTCGCTAATTTCTTTAGGGTAGTCGCCGTCGACGTTCTGTCCATTATATCTCCAGTACTTAGAGCCCTTGAAGAAGTATGTTTTACCGTTCTTGTAAGTGAATGCGGCGTCGATGTTAGCGGGCAGGCCAGGCCAGGCGCGAGAGATTAGCCGTGGGTACCCAGTAGCCACACCGCTCTCTGTCAGCTTCCAATAATGCTCGCCTGTTGGAAAAAATACCTTTGAATGTCTTCCTATACCAATCCTGCTGGATAGAATAATATAGCTACACATTTCACATTTTTTGGAAGTAATACCTGTAACCAATACATTAACATCTAAACGATTTATAATACATAGGTTTTATTATTTTTATGGTTACCTTTGAAAATGAATGTGGCACCATCGGCTGAATTAAATATGGTATCGAAGGAAGGATCAGTACAAAGAGCAGGGTCTTCGGCAGAGATCGGCGGCGTGGTAGGGCGTGGTGCGGATGGACGCGACGGGATGCCACCGATGTCCAATTGTGTTTTGTGCCCATAAAGTGCCTGCGAATTTAACAATGAAGTAGTTGATATACAAAAATAGCAATTTCTTTAATTTAATTTTGATAATACGAAGAATGAAAATCCGAAATAGTGATAAAAGTCAAACAGAAATCTTTAAAACAAAACGTATAGACGGATACCATTGTAAATTATGCTCGATCAGTTAAAAAGTTATTTAATAACTTAAGGAAAAAATCACCTGGATTCCTTGGATGTCATCCTGATCAAGTTGGAAGGCTGGGTCGTATCCTCGGTAGAATGGTGCCATGAGAGCAGAGCGGACATCGCTGTGAGATAAACCTAAAGAGTGTCCAAACTCGTGTGCTGCGACCTAAAATATATAAAAACTACATCATCACAATGTCTCCAATAATAAAATATTATAAGGTTATCAAAATCCTGAAGTGTGAGTAAAATAGTAAATGCCTAATTTTTTTCATTTTTTATTAAAGAAAATCGATAAATGTACGTAATGGCTGATGATAACAATATATTAAAACTTATACAAACATACATAAGAGTATAAATAATATAATACATACTTGAAAAAGGTTGGTCCCTCGTCTTGAATTAATTGACCACATTTCAGCATCGTCGAAGTGGGCATCTCCTCCGTAAACCTGATTGGAATTAAGCTTCAATTGTAAATATTATCATGATGATTACTTAAAACATTAATTTCTACTTGTAAATTTGAATATGCTGTCTAATTCTTATTTTTTTAACTGCAATCATTTAATATTTATCCTAAATTTTACAAAGTTTAAGTGACAACAAGGCTATGAATGTTAGAGCAAGCTCTAACAAAATAGTTTGGGTTGAGAGTCAAATTACTTTGTTAGAGCAAAAGGATTGGAAGTCGAAATAAACTAATCTTGCTATGGCAGCTTATAATGTGAGAGTAGCTGTTAGCACCATATGGAGTCCGGAATTGAACCAAGTATCTCCTGTATAACAAAGATTTAGCTACAGAGGTAGTTAAAAGCCGAAGTTGCAGTTAATGTAATCAAACTGTAGTAAAATATTTCCAACTTTACATTTTAAAAGTATAAAGATTTTTTATTGACAATTAGTAAAGAGAAAAGCAACTACAAAGTTTATTTCGTTATCATCACAAATTTAGTAATATGTTTCTTTTGTGTTATAAAAAGCAAATGTATAACAATACAATAACTAATGACAGAACAAACTTCCACATAAAAAACTTGCTTTTGATCACATGACAAATGCATGTTCACGCATCAGAGGGCTTATTTATTTATTACTAGGAAAATAATGATGGCTATGAGAAAAACTGCATACAGAATTAGGTTTTATTTATTAAGTTAAACTTACAGGAAAGTAGGCATGGGCAAGAGTACCACCGGGCCCGTCGAATGGATCACCATCACCGTGCTCACCTTTTTCGAATCTAAATAAAAATTTAGTAATTGATAAACTTTTAACGCTTTTGATAAAAACATATGAACCTATTCTTTAATTACTCTAACAGTTAGTTTGATGTTGGCTGCTTAAATTAAAAGCTTTGTCTTACAAAGTAAAACATAAAATGATTTGAACCCAGATTGCTCTTCGAACTAGGGACACAGTAATGTTTAAGCACCACTACTTGGTAATAGAATTGGTAATCTTTTAAAAGTATAATATAAAGTGCAACAAGATGCGGTTTGCTTTCTATAATTGAATCAGTTATGTTTATTAAACTTTAAACCACAAATTTGATTATTATCTAAGTTACGACAGTGACTGTATAAAACAACTGCACTTTTCCCAAATAAATTGTGTTAATTCATAAAAAATACCTATATTCCACATAGGTTTGTATGTTTAAATAAACTCATATTGCAGATGGTGACATTATTCCGACAGCGGACAGCGATTGATAACAATCATCATTGGACAGTTAGGTAATGCGGATTACCATTGTAATACGTTGTTGATGACCTTTCAATATGACTGTGATGAAAAAAATTACTCACTATAATAAAATTGTGAAATACCATGAACCGGTTTAAATTTATAGTTATATAGTCACCTTATTTCAATATGCACCTGACCGGAACGTTTCTGGGTGAAGGTAAGATCTGTATAGTCGGACCACACCGAAAAAGCTTTTGCTAACTCAGCGTCGACTTCCGCATGGTTTAGTCGTGTTGGGTACTTCGAGATCTTGTAAGTGAGGTTTTTGACACGCCACCTAGAACCTGATAAAAAAACCCAAAATAAAACACCAATGTTTAAAGCAAATTGTTCTTAATTTTTATTTAAATAACATAAACAAAAATCATTGTTTAATTGTTTGTTTTTTCTTATCTGTTTATCAGTTCATTGTACTTAACAAATCAGATGCCTTGGATCTTATAAAAGGTTACTGTTAATTGATAAAACATGCAGACGGCGTTTGTTGGTTCGCGTAATATGCACATGGTACATTTTAAAGTATAATGTATTATGCACTTCGGGTACATTCATGTTGTGGTCTCAAAATAACGTGACAGTATATTGACGTTTAACTAGAGATTTATTTGATACAAAAGCAGAAATAATAAGTAACTATTAAATAAAAAAGGAAGTGAATTGTTAGTAACGAATAGAAATAAATATCAATTATTCTTAATACAAAGTTTCCAGGGGTTTTTTAACATAAAGCTTACCTTGTAACGCGTATCTTTTGGCACGAGTCTCTCCGAATCCAACTTTGTCGCGGACTCCACATCTTGGCAGAGACATCAGTTTAGTAGTTTCATCATCCAATTCTCCTGAAAAATGTTCATAATGTATACCAACTTTTCGTATTGTAAACAAGAACGGACATTCCTAATTTCTATTACTGTTGTTTAATAGGAAAAGTCCTCAAAATTTAAAAACGCTAATGGGTACTAAGCCAATAATCGTAAAATTTTATTATAATAATTATTGCCTTTAAGTCACTTTGTCGGTTTAAATACTTAGCATGAATGTTAACTCATAATATCATTTAATAAATTTGTGTATATTTTACATAATTTAGTATTTTTTATTATTATATAAATTTGTTATTTAATTTCCTTAATGACAATTGGTTTGTTTACTATATAATGTTAATTCATACTATATAATTAAACCGTCAAATTGTCCTTAAGGAAATAATTCTTATAAACAAATTCTCCGGAACACTAGTTAAATCACTAACGAACAAAAATCATCATTTGAAGTGGTTAAAATTCAATTATCTATGTATATAATAGACACACATCAAGAATTAATAATGAACTAAGCAAAATCGTATAAAGAGCTACTTGTATAAAGTGAGCACGTACATAAAATTTATTATTTGGCTTATGGAAAAATACAAGCAATTTTTTCCTCTATCATTCCATTTAGTACCAGGGTACTAGTTGGAACTTTAATCGTGAGTATATTCTTATACTAACATCATATGTAGTGACTCATGGCAAATGTATGCTATCTAATTTTCTATTCATAGAATAGGACATCTTAGTTTTAATAAGCTCTTTAAAACGTGTGCAGTGTCCAAACATGAATTATGTATATTTAGCCGATAACACTGCCTTATTAACTTATATAATGGAATTCCTCTCAGAGGCTGATGCAGCAAAACTCCTTGCCATATTCAGACATGTATATTGTTAGTAAAAAACAGTCAACTACAATCCATTTAGATTGATTTTGTTATATAGGTATACGCATTGTACAAAATTTCGTAATGACTGTTATTATATATATATTAAAAACACTTATTCATTTAAAAAACCTCTAATATTATGAGAGAGTCCATTTGCCTTAATATTGTGTTAAAAGTATCATCATTTAATACGAGCGTAATGGATATATATTTTAAATCGTATCTAGGAAATAAATATAAATAATTCTATAAATTAAGTACAACCATTTTAGAGCTATAAACAAAGATCACGCGTGGAAATCACGTGACGTTGTGAACATGAACGAGGTCAAGTAGTCTCCGATGTGGGTTACTTATTACATCTATTACGGCAAGTGTATAATTTTATACGCTCATAGTCACGATGTACGCGAAAATTATCGTCCTGAGATTGCTAGTATATTATGACTAAATTAGCAGCGACATGTTTTTTGATCACACGCATCATGGGTTGTTCTTTGCATCCGGTCACAATACCAATCTAAGAATAATGAATTATTTTTATTCTTAAATCTAAAATGCGTATGAAAAATAATCTGCCTTTTCTTTCTAATCTAAACGATTAGGAATATTTTATCTCCGCATCAGTAGGATTGCTCGTAATTTGCAGTAATAACATTAAATAGATTACTAAGTATGTTCTACTGAAGATTGAAGCAGATTCATACCAAATTCAGATCCTCTTGCTCTTAACAAATACTGTACAAAAGACTTTATGTCACACTGTTTTAGTATGTGATGTTTTTATATTAAGAGTATCACTAATAATCTCGAATGCTGTATAAAAGATGCGAGATCATTTAAATAAACATTTCATTATCTCCCTGCCCTTTTTCTCACTTCAGATGGAGTCGGGACGACATGACGGCTTTTTCCGTTCTTTTCTATCAACCGTCAACACACATATCCTCTTTCACACAATTCGTCTTCCTTTTCTTTTATTATTCCGTCCATCTACATACTTATTTATCATTCTTAAAACAACATAATTTTATTCCTACCACATTACATGCTCATACGATGGCAACCTATTAACTACCTAACCTTTTTTGCTGTAGCAGCTTTCAACTAGCAAAGATCTCTTTCCATTACATGAGTTATTTTAATAATTGCAGATTTAGCGTCAAGTACAGTGGTGTTGAAATGATTCAAGAGTTGCTTGTTTCTATAAGTATGAAATTATGTTGTATGGCCTAAATATGAGAGAAGAGTTAATAGTGAACCTGTTGCGTTAAGGCCGGCAAAGCTTTGGAACTCGGCGATGGCCCGTCGCCATGAGCTTTCATCCATGATATGACCGCTTGATGGGTTCCTTACCGAAGGACTCAAGTAACCGTACTGCGCTAAATACATCTGAAACAAACAGATTTTATTAGTTATGTTTCACATATAACAATACATTTCAACACATTACTTCCTACATTTGTGTAGACTAAATTTTACAAATGATTCAAATTCTAAATGTTTAGTTCATTTTAAACCCACTACCAATATACAGCAGTATATTCGTAGTGGGTTTAAAATTAATTCATCGTTCTAACCTGTAATGAATGTAGGTATATATGAAATTTACTTATAACTTATGTAATATTTATGTCCATATTTATAATTAGTCTATTATTAAGAGATTTTTTCAACCATTTGACAACCATAAAACTAACTGGAACTGAAAGAGAATTTCTTAAAGCTTTATTAGCTTCGCCATTTAGTTTATTTACCTCTCTCGTGATTTATGTCTGTTTGTATTTCAAAAATAGTTTAAATGAACATCAACATTATAAAGAAGTTATCTAAATCTTGTTAACACACTTGTTAAACACGTATATTTAGAATGAATCTATTTATAAAGAATATTTTTTTTACGTCAATAAAAAAATTGTCATATATTTTCATGACTATTTTAAACCTTAGTGGTTATTATTGTGTGACGAACCTTATTTTTTATTTTTAACTGTCTGAATAAAGAAACTCGTATAGAGATCTATGTATGACATCTTTTTTTTAATTAAGATCGCGTAAGAATGGATCAGAGTTAATTTCTTTCCCTTCTTGCTTAAATTTTCTGTATCTTGTGTATGATATGTGAGAATTAATTTAAAAAAAAAAATTATAACATCGACGAAAGAAACAGTACTCTCACCTGGTGGTAAATTATACTTTTTAATAATATACAAGGAATTATTAAAAATCTCTACATTCTGCTCGCTATTTAGATATATAAGGAGATAAATCTCGTTTTCCCGTAATTCCACAAACTTCTAAAATTTTACAGATTTTCTTATAAAGATTATTCTTTTAATAATCTCCTTTACATATAGAGTTTTTTTCGAAATAATATAGCATACGTTCATCATTTAATTAGAAATTACTCATTAAAGCAAAATGTGTCCGTACGACTACATGAACACTTCAATCAGTTAAAATTCTTTTTTAAGCTATACCTATAAATATTTTTATAACAAATATATTGCATATCAACTTATTCATATCTATAAAAAAGTATATTAATTGTTATTAGTACCAGGATCTAACAGTAATCCTCGATTATATAGCTACTGTTGACTTCCGACAACACGATAGAGAAATGTTTCTGTTTTGCAGATGTATTCTAAGAACTTTCTGAGAACTATCTATCGTGTGTAAGATACTAAAATATGAAGTATCATAATTTAGTCTTAAACACTGCTAGTCTCTACCACGAAACAACAAAATCACAAAATGATTTATGTATGTAATCTCCTTATCTCTGTTAAATAACAAGGTTACCCCCTATTGTCAATTGTCGTTTTTTGATAAGATTAACAGGAAAACTGTGCTTATTTTATTATCAACATCAATTATCAGTTAATTACGTGCATGAGTTAAAATAATTCGTGAGAGTCCAAGTGTTTAATTACATACTAAAGATTATTACAAGATAGTAGATTACAAACATTTTGCCTTCACCCATACGATATTACAAGTTTAAATTGTACTAAAACTACTCTAATGTGAATACATTAAAATATTAAATGATTTCTTACAAAATTCTTGTATCCGTATAGCTGTCTGTCCAGTATTCCTAATGACTAAAAAGTAAAGAGAATATTCATCAGTTTTTAAATTTTTTGTTATTAGTAATACAATTAAATAAAAAAATCTCAGTTAAATAAATAAGATAAGAAGTGCCATAAATTCACATATCATTCCAACTTTGTTCACGAGGAAATATTTTTAATAATTACTCTAAAATCTATCAATATATTCGTATTACTAAACATAAATAGTTGATTTATTGTCGAAAAAAAATGTTAGTTATTTAAGTATTAAATATTAAGTGGTAATTTTCCCTGTCTCAAATTAATAATATAAACTTGAAGTTGGATATTAACGACTGTTCCTAATGTGTTAACGATTTTAAGCTAGGGACTTGGGTTAAGTTGATGAGATCGAGACACTGGTGACCTTGACGGCAGCAGCGAAGTCGGCGACGGTGAACGCGTGTTCCGCATCACAATGCACACATGTGCCTCCGGCTGTCACTGCGTTGCCCTCCTCCGGTTCTTTGTTACCTCTTACTAAAGCTTCGGGGAATACTATTCACAGCGATGTCTGCCGATGCAGTCAATACCCCCAAATGCAAATCACTATTGTTTCTTCCTAAGGTTAATGTACATTAACATACTATATATTTCTCGTCTTATAAAGTATTGTAAATAATGTTGAATGTACAGTAATGTTTAGAGCTTTGGAGTAATAAAGGATCACTTTAGGTCTAGAGACCTAAAGTGATCCTTTAGAATCTTAGTAGATAGAATCTAAGTAGAGTTAGATTCTACAAATGACGTTCGTTGATACAGGCAGCCTCATTTGATGTACTTTATATGTATACTTATTTGCATATGGAACAAATTCAGCACTGATATAATTTGACTTCAGACGTATAGTGACTACGTGTGTAAATTATGAATTTTAATATCATACATAATTACAGAGTAATGTTGTGTCAAAAGACATGCGAAAGTGCCAAGTGAATGAAGACAGAGCAAAATGAAGAAACTGACTGAGAAAGTTGATTATTACCTAATGGTAATCCATACGAGTTGCTAGAAAAAGTGAGAGAAAGGCTATTAGGTGTGACATTAATAACTATTATAATATTTTATCTATTATTATCATCAGGAAGAAGAGCGCTGTTTAAAATAGGCTTTACATAGGGATGTCCACACCGGTGGTCTTGTGCTACCCGTAACCTGCACCTGATTGGTAGTATACATTAAAGAGAGCCTGTTACTCCTGTGTTTACTAATAAGAAGTCGCCAGGACGTAAGATTGCTAACTATTAGTGGTAACGAGCAGAGCAGAACGCTCGAGTGATGACGATAGAACTCTAGCTAACATATAATTGTCTAATAATCATCATCATCAGTCAATAAACGTCCACTGGTAAACATAAGCCTACTTAATAATTGAGGTGTTTGGGCTATCTTCCACCACGCTGTCCCAATGCGGGTTGCTGGGAGCCAGAGCTTCGTTTATTGATTTGCAGGGTACACCGCGAGCAAGTGACGCTAGCCTGGATCCTGTGAGTTGTTGTGTAGGACCTCTTCCGCCCCTATCAGCTCGTCTAAAAATCATTACAGCGAAAATGTGAAATGATAGTAACTACTAAACCACCTCTTTATTCTAACAAAAGAATAAACTTTGGTTGTTTTAAATTTTCTTTAAAAAAAAACTAGTTCATAAGAGTTTTCATCAAAATTGTTGAAATTTTTAAAATCTTTAATGATTTATAATCACGTCTCTAAAAACAGTAAAATGTAAGGAACTGTAACACAAGTAGTAATTATAATGTAGAGTATATGTAGTCATAGTGTATTGAAGTGGTAAGAGTGGTATTGGCGAGACGAACAACTGATTTTTAACATTGGGGGCAATTCGTATGGGCGTATCGAGGTAACTGTGTCAATGAATAACGGTTTGAAGCTGGATCTCCAACTGTTCAATTCATTCAAAGCCACAGACGATTTACTGACATACATTAATAATCACAACAAAAACTATAAATAATATTAAGGATACTAAAACAATTTTACATATATTCAAAATATAAATAACAATGCAAAACAAAATTCAACTTAATTAATATTTATGATTGTACGCAAATTATTAACAGGTTTCTAGTTATAAATTAATAATACCTATCAACCATAAATCAATTTGTTATTAATTCAAGTCGCGGAAAAGTTTTGTCTTTAATTATACAGACGACATTTACATTTTGTTATTTATATTCGCATTTCTTTAATAAAAATAAAATGGTATCCGTGTGTGTAGACAACAGTCACTTCCGTTGAGGCGAACCTTTATTTGTTCTGTGTGTAAGTATTTGAATCACTGTTATGCTATGCATTTATCGCCGTGGTGTATAAATATTTTTATAAGGAAATTTTCAGCTTTAAAACATGAGCTTTTTGACTCAAAGTATTGTACCTGATATTTATTTTATTTAAAAAAATATAAACGGTGAAGGTAAACATCTAGTCAAAATCAACATTAAATGGGAAAATATTGGAATAAGTGAACATTGGGGTTGGCAAACCACTCAAATTTCTCTGCATATGCGTCTGATATAAATAGCATGATGTGTATTATAAAAAGATCGTATTGAAACGGAGAGATAGTCAAAGTTTAAGGCGATTGTTGTCATGCGGACACATAATGACAGTTCAAATCATTACATACACTATGTGCGTAGTCATTATTCATCATAAAAATAAGTGGATTCAACAGGCACTACATACATTTGCAACAAACATTTCGTCTATTTGATCGATTAAATCGCTATTTATGTTCATATTGTAAAATTAAAAAAAATTCTTTTACATTAATGTTTGACGCAAGCCGAAATAATTGTTCTTAACTTCCAAATTTTATTATTTTTCTTTACATCATTTATGTATTGAACAATAACCGATATAAGGTGTAATTAAAAATTTTCTATTGGGCTTTGTAGGAAAAACTATTGAAAGTATAAAGAGAATGTTTTAACATTACTATGATTTTTATTATTTGATCTAGTGAAATGATTAGAATAGTTTTCGTAACTTTAGGAACATAAGTCTGCTTTCTTATACAATTGTCAAC
Organism: Pachliopta kotzebuea; assembly: GCA_018246255.1. NCBI lineage: Eukaryota > Metazoa > Arthropoda > Insecta > Lepidoptera > Papilionidae > Pachliopta > Pachliopta kotzebuea. The sequence continues at coordinate 3,666 of DWLS01000321.1, read as the reverse complement.
ATACTATACATTAATAGACATATTTACAATTTTAAATCATCTTAAAGCTTAAAATAATTTTTATTGCAGACGTCAAAAGACCACGGATTAAAGAGCGATCTTAAAAATTACGACAAATGATTTTTTCTGTCTTTATCGCCAATTATTTGATTGAAATTTTAATAAAAAATGTAGTAACAGTGTAACAAAAAAATTCCTATTAATAGCCATTTTGATATAAGTAGAACATAGCAAATTATAGTGTTGAAAGAAGTAATTAAACATCATTATAAGTGAAATGGCCATGACGGCCTTGTTAAATCCGACTAAGGAAGATTATTCAGGATTCCATTGTCATTTGCTTTGTAAATGAACTAAAAACCTGTCCATCTCGTTTACTTGTCAGCAGAGATGTTTAGATTAAAATCATCTTTTATTATTAGACAAAACATATTTTATAAATTAATGTAAATCGTTACTATATGTAGTTGTCTAATCAATGTTATCAATGATTCAATGTTAGGTAACATTGTAAAACACTAGATTAATTAGGTTATTTATAATCCAATGTATTCTAATTATTTACATTCCTTGTCTATGAAAAAATATTTTAAAGGATTGTTTACTCAACAAAATAGACAACACGCGCTTTTTTCCGAGATAACCAACCACGACTCATGGATTCTGTATTACTTGCTACTGAGTATATTATATTTCATATTAGTGTATCATTTATATTGTATGTTTAAGTAATAACTGCTCATAAAAGACATTAGTTATTAAACCAGTTAGAGTAGTTAAAAATAATAATAAGAATTTTATGATCTATCTCGAAGTTACGTTTACTTACACGTGGCAATGATCTAACGCAACATAGGAGATCACGTTACAATAATTACATTGATTTTTTATTAATATGTTTATTTATTTAATCGGTATTTTATCACTTTTTCTATGTGCCTTTTAAATTAGTTTATCACAAAAAATGACTGCATAATAGATTGGTTTTTAACTCGAAGTTAAATGTTATGTATTTTCTAAGAATTTATATATTTACTCTATACATTTAATAAGTACCATATATTATTAATTAGTAATTCAACTAGAAAGTTTATTGTATTAGCATCTATTACTAATTAAAGACAAAAACATCTAGTGCAACTTTTAATTAAAAATAGATTTCTTACAATAATTATAGTTCTCAAAATTTATGGACAAAAGCAAGATAAAATAGTTGTAACTTCAACTATCAAAAATATTTTGTTATATCTACTTGCTGTGTTAAAAGTAACAGATGGGAGCAAATTTTCAAATGTAAGCGTTATTGTATGACGTAGATACAATATCTTTTTTATTAAAATGTAATTACACATTACTTTATAATACAATTAATTATATTTAATAACACTAGATCAACAAGAATGTCCGTTTGAAGTAAACATCCTGCGATGATTAGACATAAAAATCAGACAAATAATACTTGGCAATAAGATACAATTAGAATGCATTATTAATACGGTTCTTGCTATTGTTGTTGTGTTATATATATAAAATATATAAAAACCATTGTATTTATAAATTTACTTACTTAAAAACAAGTATTAATCCAGGTAAAATCTAATATATGCCTCAGGCTATAGTTTTTTATTAGTGTATTTATCGTATAAATTTAAAATTATTAGCAGAAATTTGTTTTGTCATTTATTTTTGACAATGTTGTAGATAAAAATAAATATTGGTATCGAAGTTATTTATTTGAATAAGTTAATTTTGGGTATAAATGTAAATACATCTATAAAATACAATTCTGTTCTACAATATAATATCCAGACCTTAAATATTTATAGTTTTCACCTTCATTCCTTAAAGCTTAATTCAACTCTTCGACCTTAACAAAGCGTTTCGTTAGTTTCAATAAATATAGAAGTTAAAAATTATTAAAAAAAAATTCTGTTCAAAATATTAATAGGAGGACTACAAAAGTTAAAAAAATATCAATCGTTTAAAGTGTATACTGTTACCGAAGAGTAATAGCACGAATTGTACGTGTAATGGAATTCCATTTTGACTCCAAAAGTTCGCGGTGAATCCAATATATGGTAAGTGATCTCTTAGAGAAAGCCACCAGTCCCAGCAGTGGGAACTTTATGTGGATTATTTATGTATATATTGATTATCGTTTGTCAGCTAAAAAGTTGCTACAATATAATTGCATACTACTTCAACGTTCGAAACTATCGCGTGTAAACAAACATTATCGCGTAGTGGAAGTTAGAAAATATATTTTTTTCTAATAAACATCTGCCCTTTGTCATACGTACCTTGGTCACGTGTATGTATTGTCTGTCACTTAACAGAGAGAATAAATTACGATCTCTTGATAACCTTTAATCACTCCTAAACACGTGTATAACAATATTGAATTGAAATGTCCCTAGCGTCTTGCTATTCTTATTAGCAGTCATTTTGAGAGGACGAATTAACAATTTTTTTCTTATTTATCAATTAATAAATTTTCTTCAGTAATTAGAATGTAAATGCAACAATAATCTACAGAAAGTTTTAACAGATTAAAAATATTATCATAAGATATGCAGGTTAGGTTTCTGTTCGCAGACCATCGGTGTTGGTAATACAAAGCCTATTTCTGCTATCGTTCAATTGTGTGAAGATCCCGGTAGCTAGAGAAGTTACTGGAGTACCCAAACTTAACACATTCACTGCCTTCGAAATAATGGAAAGCTATACCTGGGAACCAATTTTTTTTTAGGCAAATTTTGATTAAGTTTATAGGAATATTTAAAAATATAGATGAATGTTATTACTATTATTTTAATAAGAAAGTAAGTTAACTCTAATGTCAGAGTGACCGCGTAAAGCAAAGTATAATCGCTTTAAACACTGGTGGCATCGGATCCGAGTGGGAGGCGCTGCTACAATAGTCCCACCTCACTCGTATCCGAGTGGTCGGCATTGAATGTGTTAACTTTCTCTTCTTAAGACACATGCACTGATACAGTGAATGACATCTTAACTAGTACCTCAATTCTATGTGTAGGTATATCATTTTACATAAGGTGAACGTCCAGTTAGTTGAGTTGTTTAGTCAAATAAAAAAACAGCTATTTGAATTACGGTGCGCAAACAATGAGCGGGAGCGGTGAGCACAGGACGGTGGCCGTGGCGCGCGTGTTGAAGGTCGCAAAACGCTTCCTGCGTGCGTGACGCGCATGCGCGAACTGTCGCCACCTTCCGTGCCTGCATTCCTCTGCTGTAGTACCGCATCATGAATTGTCACAGGTGTCAATCGTAAAAACACTGACCGAATACGACATCGCCAGCACGGTGACCGTTACAAGGAAATATATAAATTTTATCTAATTTAATAAACAAAAAAACCGTTGTACTATGTTTATGTAGTTTACAGACTTTATTATGCAATATAATTAAAAGCAAACAATCTTTTTTTATTAACAATGCGATGAAACGTGAAAGACGGCACATAACTTGGCGCTAGTAAAGATGATAGAAAGACACCACATTGAACTCGTCGCCTTTAATGCATATAATGTTATGTTTCGTTACGACATTAATCTAGCGAGGTGTTTTTTTTTTTTCATTCATCTCAGCCTATTGCAGTCCACTGCTGAACGTAGGCCTCTCCAATAGATTTCCAGCGCGACCGGT
>DWLS01000320.1:0-33359 GCA_018246255.1 Pachliopta kotzebuea | reverse complement strand
TCCCTCTCCACGTCCTGAGGTCGACGCCGCCTGCTTCGGGTGTAGGCTCTTCGAGCCCGATTGCAGGCGACGCGGAGATCGGCAATCTCCACCGACCACCAGTAAACCGCCCGCCTACAATGGATTGCTCCTAATTCATGTTCCTAATATACATTAAATTATCTCAAGTGATTATCTGTGATACATAAGGCTAGTATATAGTTTACTGAACTAGAAAGGCACAAAAAAAAGATTTTTTTATAATTTTTTTACGTTTCAAATAAATTACATTACTTTACTTTAAGTGATGTTGGTTGCAGAGTTACCTGTTCTTTTGTAGTTTGTTCGAGGGAAATAGAGCGTTTCTTGAGGGAAGGTGCTCGTGAAGGTGTTCTAGTAGCTGCAGAAACTGACATACCATCTCTTGCCTCTGCTAATCCTCTGCCAAAGTAGACTATTATTCAGTGTCGTACGTTCATTATGTAAACATAGATAATATTCAAAAAGCACATAATTTAAGTAAACAGTACAAAATTTTATTGTAATTTAAAAATATTGCCTTTTTACAACATTTGTTAGTAAATTGTAAAAACCGGTGAGGACAGTAATATTTAAAAGAATCAGTCTGGTATGAACAATACCGCCGTAATCCGGCTGCCTGTTGTCTGCGCGTGCGCTCCGCGATTCGCGAGGCGCGCAGCTCGTCGGTAAGCCGGCGCAGGCGCGCCGCGGTCGCTGTAGCGCTCGCAACGTTTGCAGCTTCTGCAGTTTCCGGAGTTGCCGAACGTGATCGGGACTTTGATGACTGTAGCAAATTGTATTATAATTACTTTGCTGTATGCAGGTTCTTTATAACATGCGGCCGCCTGATCGTATGCAGTTATCGTGGCCTTGTAGTTACGGACTTCAGTAATATCACAAGCACCTTACCGATCCCGGATAAACTAGAGCAGGACTCTCTCACCAAAATAGGAACCATCGCAGCTGATATTTTCGTTTAAATTTAAATTCATGAGGTCCACTTACTCTGTTACGTCTTGGAGGCGTAGGAGTCATTAAAGTCTTTTCAGGTTTGACTGTCGATTCTGTCCGGAACAAATGTGGACTTTGTTTCATAAGATCGTCAATTGTTTCTAATAATTGATTAATAACTCTATCATCTTCCTGTAACAATAAATTATTAAAAATTTCAGTGTTTGTATTGTATCTTATCAGCTGCTGTTGAGATCTTAAATGTTATCCATCGACAATCTATAGAAATTGGTTTCAGAATAAAAGTTGAACGTTAAAATTTCAAGCTTGTTTTATGACTACTATACATTATTACATATTAATTAAAACGACGTAAAAAAATTGCGAACCTGCTGCGCACGTTTGAGTGATGCGACCAGGAGTTTGTTCTGGTCGCGGTCGCGGTCATGGCGTTCCTTGTCCCGGCGCAGTTTTTCGTTGGCCGTGCGTAGTTTTGCATGAGCATCTCGCAGTTCTAACAGATCACATTGCAGCTCGGTAACCTGCATCAACAATTAATATCAAAATTCCAACTTTTTTCTCAGAAAGAGGTTATCTTAAATGTAAATATTGTACTTCTAAGCCACAACAGTTCTCCGTTGACCTTGCACTACGGAGGTCCCAGATTCAATTTCAGGGTTACCATGCACGCATGATGTTTAGAAGCTCTGGACTATAATTATTGACTTGGAGTACAAGCCAAAATCTTAGAAATCAAATGGATGAATTTATTTATGTAATTAACCTATTATCACATAAACACATTTAAAACAAACCTTTTTTTTAGCCTCTTCAATCTCTTCTTCGGTCGTTCGCTTCAATTGATCTATTCGTCTCTTCATGTCTAACCTTTCTTTATCTCTTTCCCTTTCGACCTAACGAACAAAAAGCGTTTTAATATTATATAATAAACTATCCATTAATACATCATATACATTATACTATCTATTAATACTTACTTATAAACAGCTTGTATATTATAATAGCTGACAGTCTGTAATCGTCATTCGACTATTATATTTTTATTGTGTTTAGCCTTAGCGACGCTCTGGCTAATCGCTTTCTTAATAACATGGCAATCCTTGAATCAATTCCAGAGGCACGAGAGGAGTTTGGTAGATGGCAGAATAATTTTAAGCCTCCTGGTTAGTTCCACGGCCATATTGATCAAAATTGCCGCCATTAAAGCTTTATTTTACGTTGGCTTTCAAAGAACCAACGAAATTAAGAAAATTCTCGGCAAGCACGTTTGACCATCAACAGTTTCATTGTTCAACATTAAATATGAATTGGCGCCAAGTGATATCCCTTTGCAGATGAAAAAAAGGTACCGTAAAAATACCTTTACGAGGGTGGATCAAAAAGTAATGAGAACGACATGTATACTCCTTGTTAAGAAAAAAAAATACTAGCAAGCATAGCTATAATAATTTTTAATAATAAAAAAGAAAAAAAATTCAGTACTCTTTTGTTTTCTTTTAAATGTAGCCATTTATTTGCTACATGTCTGAATGTGTTCTCGAAAATGGAGACGCAGTGCGCGTCGTTATTAAATAGCTCTGTTTAAAAAAGTTAACGTCGCAAGAGATTCATTGCGATTTAGAGACAACATTAGGAGAGTCTGCTCCGCCGTATTCCACATTCGCATGGTGGGCTTCTCAACTTCGGGTGAGGGAGAACGAGCACGGAAAACTAACATCGTTGCGGCAGTCCATCGACTTCAATAATCCAAGAAAATGTTGCGAAAGCCGATAAAATTGTATTGAGCAATTGAAGATTTATCACCCGATACTTAATTCAAGAAACGGGCAATTCATATGGAAGTATTCAATCCATATTGAAACAATCTTTAAATATGAGAAAAGTCTCCGCAAGATGGGTGCCGAGAATGTTAAACGACAGTCAGAAGTAAAATCGACTTGATATTTCAAAAATATTGTTGGATAAGTTTCAAGAAGATTCTGAAAACTTTTTATTTCTTTACGTAACAATGGACGAAACATGGTCCATCACTTCGATCTCGAGACAAAACATCAATTTTCGCAATGGAAACGGCCATCATCAACGACCCCGAAGAAGTTTCGTGCCGTGGCATCGGCTGGCAAGGTTATGGACTCAATATTTTGGGACTAAGAAGGGATATTTTTGATTGATTACTTGGAGCGTGAAAGCACTATTACAGGTCAATATTACGCAGCTTTAAGTCCCAAGTTGTGGAATGCCATCAAAAAGAAAAGGAGAGCGAAACTTTGAAGGGATGTGTTGTTTCATCACGACAAGGCACCCGCGCACAGATCGCCAGTTGCGATGGCTTCCATTTAGCAAGCTGCCTTCGAATTGGTTAACAAAAACCATAATACCAGATCTGGTGCTTAGCGATTTTTATCTGCTCCCCAAATTGAAAGATTACTTAAAGGGAATCAGGAGTGAAGACGATGACGAGGTCATAGATGCCGTGGAGAGCTTTTTGCAGGAGCAAGGCAAAAATTTTTTTTTAAGGGATTGAAGTCTTGGAAAGCGCTGGACTCGGTGGGTTCAGAGACTCGGGAGACCATGCATAAGAATAAATTATTAAGTTATCAATAGTCATTACATTCTATCCCCTTCTCATTAATTTTTGATCCCTCCTCATACTTCTTAAGTTTTATAGTCTTTGTTTAATGGTTTCAAATATTAGTCATCGAGAAAAATTTGGTTATTAATTTTTTCATATATGTAAAATATTAATTAGACGTTACATCAACACTAAACGGTACGTTAAGTGTTTTTTAATAGTTACCTCAAAGAGCGTCTGTCGCAGATCGCGGGCGAGGGTTGAGGTCTCCTGCAGTAGACGTTGCTGTTCGTCGCGCTCTTTGTGCCAAGCCAACTCCATTCGCGTTGCAAGCCCAGCCACACGCGCGCGTCCCGACGACAAAAGCCGCTCTTCCTCGTACTGAAGTAGAAGTTTTTTTTTATTGTATTATCTTAGTTTTAAAACACTTTTGTGGTACCTTTTTAAAGGCTAAATTCCAATAATAGTTGTCTTTATCAGTCCTATCTATCCTAGAAAGAAGAATAATACAAACATAAAAAGTAGTAAACCTTAAAGATCTATAAAAAAGTCTTACTTCGTTCAATCTAGATTGCATTTCCGCCAATCGAACCTCTGCTTGAGATCTCTCGCTAACCAGTTCCGTGTTGAGCTTTGACGACAGTAATCGTGCTTCGCATAATTCATCTTCAAGACACGCCATTTGTTGTTCTAAAGTAGCAACTTTGTTTCTATACTCTTCCTGCAATATTTACAGTAACTACATTAAGGATAAAAAGTATAATATTACTAATGAAATATAGCTTTTTAAAGTCCTTAATTAACAAACCTCATCGGTGCTAGATATTGACGTTCTTTGTGTTCTTTTTCCGCCATTTTTCGTATCTTCTAATGTTTTTTGTGTAGATTCCAACATTTGTTTGTAGTTGTCTCTTTCCCTTTTAAATCTAGATACCTGTAAAATGATTATTAATGCTTCAACATATGACTTACAAAATAAAGTGAATAATTGAATATTCCGTCCCTTGTACTTACCTGGTTATGAAGTGACTTCAATTCATCTCGCATGGTGTTCATTTGTCCTTCGTATCTCGTTTTTGTATCAACGAGTTCAGATTTTCTCGCTTTATCGGCTTGTTCAAGACGTGAACTCATCGCTGCTAACTCACGTTCTAATTCAACGTTGTCTGCGGATAAATTTCTATGAATTTTGCTTACTTTTTCGTAATCTTCTAGTTTTTTGCGTGCTTCCTCCAGCTATAAACATAATTTATTATCTATTTATTAAACGACAGTTCGTACTTGTTCATCAAATTAATACATAATTGCATTGAGTTAAATCGTTTGTCCACTGTCACTGCCGCGGCTTGATATCAAAAACAGGTGCATCTGTATTAACTACGTGGACTGTATTTTGCAAGATCAATTAAAGTGTTTAATATAACTTTTATCACTACCAAAAGTTTTATCACCTCTTTTTTGGTGAGGTCCTGATGGTGTGAGAGAACGTTTCGTTGTTCTTGCGTGTCACGCAGTTCTCGCTCGCGTTGTTCTAATTTGGCGCTCAGTCGTGCACGTTCCACTTCCCAACCACCACCGCACAAGCGCTCTTGTAACGCAGAAATTTCTTTCTGCAACAAATGATTACGCTTCGACACATTACCCAGGGGTAATATTAATGCGTTAGACATAAATAACACATCATTGTGGTTGATATGGAAACTAAAAATTCGAAGGTATATATCATCGTCATCAGCTGATAAAGGCCCACTGCTGGACATAGGCCTCTCCGAAAGATCTCTACTCCGATCGGTCCTGCGCTATCTGTATCCAGCGGATTCTCCAGATCGTCAGTCGTTGTAGGAGGGGCCTTCCTGCACTATGTTTACCGGTATGCGACTGCCACTCTAGGACCTTGATGCCTCATCGACCGTTAGTCTATTGAGCAATGTGCCCGGCCCATTGCCACTTAAGTCTAGCAATCCTTAGGGCTATGTCAGTATGACCTTAGTTCTTCTGCGGATCTCGTCATTTCTGATTCGATCGCGCAGAGATACTCTGGGAATAGCCCTCTCAATTACCCTTTGGGTGACTACGAATCTTTTTATATGGCCCCTTGTAAATAGCTACGTCTCAGACTCGTACGTCATCTGACTGGGAACGTATATAACTCATGTATTTTAATAAAACTTCGCCTTTGCCAAAATGATCCGGTGAGTGCAGTACTTCCCCCGACATCTTTTCATTGTAGGTAAATCTTATACAAAGTGTTTCTGTACAAAGTACGCGTACTAAATAATTTTAAAAAACATGTTTGTAAAGTTCACGTACCTGTAATTCTGATTTTTCTTTACTTATGTTTGTCGTTTGAGTATCGAATTTTTCTTGAAGAGATTTCAGCTCTCCTAGTGCTGTATTTAGTTCTTTTCGAACATGAAGCAGTTCCCTGTTATAAAAATGTTTCTAAATCTTCATACTTTCAAAACAAATAAAACGGAACGGAAAACACCAAAACATATGTAAAGTCAGAAAATAAAAAACGTAAGTTTGAATTTTCAAATTATGGTCAATACTAGCAAATTCTTTAGAGGTATAAACTTAATGACTTATCAGTACATGATCACCTGTTTCTCCCTTTATAAAAGTACTGAAACATTCATAAAAAATATAATGATATACCCTTGCGCTTGCTCCTTTTCGACGGTCAGTCGTGCTTTGGTTACAACATGTTCTTCCTCTAACAATTCATATTTACTTGTTAACTCTTCATACTCTGCCTTTTCAATAGCCAAAGAATGCTCCAATTCTGAAAAAAAAAATAAGGTGATATCAATCTTTAGTCCTATTCAGTTAAAAATACAGACGTAAAAATTCAGCAACAAACTTTTAATGCTCTCTTCGTGTTCTTGCTTAAGGTCGGATATTCTTTTGGCTCCCGCCCCTGAATTCTGCTCCAAAATTTTTAATTTACCTTTCAAAGTAGCCAATTCAGCTTCTTTATTTTTAATGTCTTTGTCATGAGTTATTCTTATTCTGTCAATTTTTTTACGCTCGGCCTAAAACAGTTTAGTAAATTAGGTAATAATTTTATAAAATTTCTCTTCTAATAAAACTATAACAATGAACAAAAAAAGACGCACCTGCAAATCGTTTTCAAACTCAGAGGCTTTCTTTTCCCAATAATTTGATTCTTTTTTTTCTGTTTGCAGTTTGTTCTCTAATTCTTTTCGTTCAATTTCAAATTTATTTAACTCAGATTTAAGCCGTGCTATTTCTGTTTGTAAAGTAGTAAATTCTTTATCGATTTTGTTGAGGTTTTCTTTAGCAATTATTATTTCTCCTTCTTTTTCTTGAATTTCTTTAGTGGCTTTACTATATTTTTCTTTTATATTTGCTAATTCTACGGAGGAAACTGTATCGTCATGTTTTTGATTTGATATTTCTCGTAATGTATTTTCCTGTAATTTCAGAAGCATGTTTTTAGTGTTATACTACTATAATTTACTAATCTATGAACACTTTTGAACAGCTTTTCGGATTCTATTTCTAAAAGCTCTACGTAGAAGTTTTATAGAACATTTGTGTATTATAAATAGGATTTGTTGATAAACTTATAAAAAGAGTTAGACACGAGGTTCCATGCTTTTTAAATCCATACTACCAGTTGTTTTATGTGGATATCTTTTGCAGATATGGTTGACTCCAAACTAATGATTTTATTTTGATATTCCGTTTTCAAATCCCTTATATCTGTTTCAAGATTAATAACTTTGCTTTCAGATTTAATTAATTTCGTTTGTAACTCATCCTTTTCACTAGTGAATTCAATGGATGAACGTCTATGAGAGCTAATAAGGGCTTCCGCCTGCTGCTTCTCTTCCGTCAGCTTATTAAAATATAATCAAATAAGAACGGCATAAAAAACGTTAAAAAAATTCAATGTATGCAGATTTGTAACCGAATTGATATACCAGATATTAAGTAAAATAAGTGCGAAAAATGTAGCATGTTTAAAATGTAACTGAAACTATTTTTATTAACATAAATATACTTCATGATCATTTTACTCTAGAAACTTCACCTATCAATTACAGGTTTTAACAATTGTTTAAGACATAATTGTTCTTTTATTATTATGTTTTATTACTCGTATTGCATATTATTTATCGTACAGTAAGGGTTTAAAGAATGTCTCATTTTCAGTTTTATATACTTTCGACGAAAAATTCGGTTTGTTTATTTTGTATTTTATGTATTCAATAAATAAAGCCACATTGTCATCTGGCACAATTTAAACGTCGTGATATTTGCAAATTAAATAAAGTAGTATAATTTCATAAGAGTATATTAATTATAATCTAATGTATGCAAGAAGCTATGACTGATAAAAGATATCTTTACGGTTTCCTTCACTGAGTGAAATTTTTTAATAAAGCTGAAATAGGTGATAGAAAGTTAATGAATTTAGTGGACGTAATACAATATTATAAAACGTACCTCTTTTTGTAATTTAGATACTCGATCCTTTTGTGTCAAAAGCAGTTTTTCATTTCGTTTGCATTTTTCTTCCGAGTCTTTCAGCTTCTTTTCTAATTCAGTAATCTTTTTTGTTTTATCCCCGACCTAATTTGTGTAACATAACAAAATTTTTTTTCTTTGTATTATTTTAAACATTAATATAAGACAATATTTTTACTAAATGACAAACTTTAACGATAGGCGTTACGAACTTTGGTTAAATTTCTTATAATTGCAGTAAAGAAAAGTAATTATTTGATAAATATTTTTTTTTTAAATCACATTGTTTTTACATTGTTATGAACGCACCGATTCAAGAGACCTGCCATGCCAGATCTTTCCTATATACATGGCTTCAATATTGAATGAAGCACTATTCAATACAAAAATCATCGTTAACATACCTCTTTCAATAATTTGTTTTTGTCCTGCTCCAATTTGTTCATGTTGTCAATTTGTTTCTTGAACTTCTCTATTTCCTTATCCTTATGATCGATTTCTTTCTTTAAATCTTCAATCTTTTTCATACAATCTGACATGGCCGTTTGATGTGTGTTAGTTTTTTCTAAAAGGGAAAAAATAAAACAGTATTATCCTTGTATATTTTCTATTAATATTTACTTTCTGATTTCTTATAAGAAACTCACTTAAATCAGCATTCAATTGGAAAATCTGTAATTCTAAAGTATTTTTTTCTTCTTTGAGTGTTTTACATTCAGATACAACTTTATTGTTTTCGACTTCTAAACATTTACACTTTTCAATGAAAGATGTTTTATCAGTTTCTAATAAATTATTCAAATCCTTCAGTTTACCGATTTCCGTTTGCAAACGATTTTTCTCATTTTTGTACTCTGATTCATTACGGGATAATTTAATTTTTAACTCTTCAATGTCCTTATCTAATTGAGATTGAGAATTAATTTCTTGTGATGACAGACCAGCATTTTTCATAATAACATAAAGTTCACCTATATAATTAGAACAGTTATTAATTGTTATTAAAAAGGTACAAGTTGCATATATGTATATATATACATAGTCATTCGTTTAAGTACTAAATATTTATGTTTACCAATTTCATTTTCCAGATCATCAACCATTTTTTTCATTTGCAGTTTTGTAGTTAAGTCTGTTACTTTTTTTGGAGTTCTAGGTTTAAACGATTTAATAGCATCTTGTTTTAATTCTTTTAAAGTGGATAAGAGCGTGGCCTTTTCTTTTTCTACCTGTAAAGTCAAAATATTTTTCTAGCACCAAATGACAGGAGTACGGTCCATTCTATCTACTATAGTATACATCAAAATGTTATTTGATATTGATAAAAAACAATCTTTATTTGCTTTTGATACTACTTACTTTATTAAAGTTAAGTTTCAATTTATCGAGTTCTTCTTGCTTCGTTTTTAAATTTTCTGCTTCTTTTTTGCTCATGTCGCTGCCAAATCGCACTTTCTTTTCACTTTTTTCGTCTTTATCTTTCAAACTCTCCAATTCTTTTACTTTGGTTAATGCTTCTTTTAATTCCTTTTCTAGTTGGTTTACTTTAATCGCTGATTGTTCTAAATTTTTATCTAACTTAATATTTTTAGCACTTTTCATTAGCTGCAATAAATATTTATTTCGATTTATAATTATGTAGGCAATATATATCCTATTTTTTTGTATATTTACTTGATAATGGTAGAAATAATACAATGCGATTACACGTTACAATATACTTATTGAAATGGTAATTATGTGTGTATTGCTACATTTGATAGTGATTTCTTATAATTTCTATATAATGTTTTTGCTTTATTAACGTAAGTAAAAGAAACATTTATTATTGACCTACGGAGAGTATTACTAGAGTTAGTTCATTAAACGAGGAGTATTACTTTATAGTATATAAGGCGTGATTACAAGTAATATTTTTAAAGTTGATACCTGAAGTCTCTTGTTTTCAGATTGTAATTTTTCATTATCCGCTTCTAGACTTTGTGTTTTTGCACGTAAAACATTCGCCTCTTGTTCTATAACCTGAAGTTGTCTTTTTAAATCTACATTTTGTAAATCATTTCCTCCATCTAGAGACCTTTAATGAGAAATGTTTGTACAATATTAATTTTTTTATCTTACAAGTAAACATCTGATACTTACTTGCTTTTTATTAAAGACGCCTTAGGTTTCTTTTGAGCAAGACTTAGTTCAGCGTGTAATCTTTCGCAGTCTCTTTCTTTTTCGATTAATTTCTTACGTAGTTCAGCTATCTCGTCTTCTAAAACCTGTTATTATATTCATTGTTGTGACGTATATTAAAATAGATAAAATAATAATTATTTTAAAGTAGTACCATAAATTTTTGAGTATAAGTATATTATAAAAAGTTTTAAAACGTAACTTACTTTAACTTTTTCTTCGGCTAAATTGTTACTTTTGCCAGTCGTTCTTCGGAGTCCCGTAGCTGATATAGTGTTGGGTTTGTTATTAATATTTGTAATTTTTTCTGTCAACTCTTTTACTTGTTTCTTCAAAGAATCTCTATCTTGTTCTAAATCTTCAACTTTACGCCGTAATACTGCCGACTCCTGATTGTTTAACGAAACAGTAACAGTCTAAATGCAAAAAAACTTAATAGCTTACATTGCTGTAGTAAATACGCCTTAGAATAAGTAAATCCTCTTAACAAAATGAGGTCTATCTTCAAATAATGATGTGGTAAGTTTAGCCGCTTTAAAATTATTATAAAGAAAATACTTCTCGTAAACATTCATATTGTTTTATTTTTTTAATATAGTAATTATTTACCTGTTCATTAAGTTCTAGTAAAAGTCGCAATTCAGCCGGATCTTCTTCATCTGAAATTCCTTCATCTTTTTCGTTTGGTGCTTCAATTGCAAGTCTATTAGTTGGAGGAGTAGGTGAAAGTTTTCTACCTGTAAATTGAATTTCAAATAAGTTGTTGTAATTGTATCTAAAATTAGTAGCAACTTTTTAAAATTCACGATTAGTAATTTTTTTACAAGGAATACAATTTTGGTGTCGGTTAGTTAAACAAAAAGATGATGTTTTTTTTCAACAATGTAATTTATTGAATTTTCTCTCATCAGTTAGATACAAGTAAACTGGAGAAAATGGCTACCAGTATTACGCCAGTGAATTCATCAAAATTTTAATATTTGTTCATATATTTACACAAAGCCTCTTAGGATAAGCAGTTAGTACATATTAAATATAACGAATATAATAAGATCAAATGGAATAAAGGTTGAATGTAATTAGGGATATTAATAATTACAATGAGTACACAAAGTAGGAAAGTTTCAATAACATAATTAGATGGACGTACTTCTGGCTTTGGTAGCCATTTTCTTCAGCTGTAGAAGTAAGGACTCATTGTCATCCTCAACTCTTGATGCAGTTTTACGCAAATTATTGGCCTGAAAATTTTAGGTTATTTAATAATGACTCATTTTAACTATGTTATTGATTATATTAGTGCGAAATTGTTATTTACTGAATATATAAACATGACAGAGAAAGTGAGGTTCAAAAGATAATGTACCTACAATTTTTAACCTTGCCGCCAAAGGATTAAATAATGATACAAAAGGAATAGAAAAATGAGCTGAAGGACCAGCTATAACTTTATCTGACGAAAGAGGAGGGCTTTCCGATTTTTCTTTTCTATGATTCATTACTTCATCATATTTACTCTCAGAGTCACCTAAAATTGAATCATTGAAACAATCCGTAACAATACTTTTGTCGGTAACGAAATCACTATCAGTATCAGTACTAACATTTACACAGTCTACATTTTTTTTGTCAGTTTGTGTATAAATATCGTTAATAACTTGATATGTAGCTTGCACACCAATATTACTACTTCTTCGTTTGTCGGTTTGAATGAAGCAAGATTTTAAATTATCAGTTTGTAAACTTTTATTTTTTGTGAACGCTCTTTCAGTTTGCGTATACATTTCTAATGATATAACGTTACATTGTATATTAGAGTCTAGGGTAATCGTTTTGATATCTGTATCAGCATCTAATAGTAAAACGTGATCGGTTTGGCAACCCTGAGAATAATATTGAAAAAAGTCTTGTGGACATTGCATATTTTCATTAACTCCAATAGTTAGTTTACTTAATTCAAAAGTTGGTAAACATTTTTCTAGAGCTCTTTGGGTTTCAATTATCTGTTGTCTAGTGGATATCTCTTCGTTTAAGTTAGTGGAGCATTTTGGAGTTAGTAAGGAATCTGGTGACATAAGTTTTGGTGAAGTAGGGATTCTTCTGCCTCCGTAGCGATGCCGATATCGATTGGCCTGTTAGAACATAAAATTCCATAAGCTCAGACCACTAGTTAGATGAAAAAAGAAAATTAGTGGTTTTTTTAAATAATCAATTAATTAAGTTTCTGTTATTAAATAATAAAGACTAAATTTAAAACTGTCACTAGTAAAAGTTACCTGTAGCATAATATTTATTACGTATAGTTCTAATATACATATAAACGAATATAAAAAAGTTTTACCTCTTCTTCGGCATTACGTAACTGTTCCCGCAAATCAGCTTCTCGTTCTAATGAATCTTGCAGATCTCTTAGCAATTGCGCTGGATCCTCTTGACTGCCGCCACGAGTCAATGACGATCGTGATACCTTCTGTTGTAGACATAAAAAGTTGTATATGCATTTGTAAAAAAACATTTATACATCAATTATATGTTACAGAATAGAATTAGAGATGGGTATAAAAATATTTTTATTACATATATATATATAAATATATACTTTTCTTACGACAAAGAGACAAGACTAGAAAAGCTTTTACTTTTCTTTTTATCCGACGAGGCGACGAAACGAGTAAGGCGCTCACCTGATAGCAAGTGATACGCTTACACATAATAAAGTGACGCTGGTTAAGACCGTACACACAGCACTATATTGTGCTCGTCGCCTTGAGACATAAGGTGTTCAGTATAGTTACCCCTGTAATTTCACTAGATTACAGCACCCTTTAAGCCGGAACATAGAAATGTTTGCACACTTATTTTTGTGGCAAATATAGAAGCTTCGGTGCTATCTGGTTAGACAATCTCTGCCACCAGACACCTATCACCAGTAATTCACTTAGTGATAAGAAAAGATTATTCATAATTACGGGCCGCTTGTTAACGTGTTAAACAGCATTACTTCACACTAATCGCCACTTCTTTTTGATGACCATAAAGATATCTAAAGAATACAGTATAATTAAGAACATTATAATTATGTAATATTTGTATGTATATATATATATATATATACATATACACATTTTTATTCGAGATTCATGTTCCCTTCAAAAATTATTTAAATACTCACCCCTTCAGCAGGGGGTGCGTGTTTCTTTAAGTTGGCTGGAGGTGCGCCAGACACGGCAGCTAGTTTTGCATTAGCCTCTGCAAGGTCACGATGTAATCGCAGTGACACTTCCGTCGAACGCGCTACTTCCTGTTCTAATTCTTTAATTCTATTCTCGCGCTGCATACCGTCTTGTCCACCAACTAACTATAGAAAACATAGACAAAAGTTTATTTAAAATTTGCTAATATTACTTTTAAAAAAATGAGTCTACATACATACATATATTATATTTAAAATATTTTTTGGGCATTGTACTACAAACATACCCATTAGACATCAAGAATTATTAAAAACGTTTTTGCATCGAACAAATGTTGGTATATTGTATCGAACCCAAAACTTTCTACGTATTAGTCGAAAAAAGGTGAGTACTGTACAACGGAAGGCCTATAAATCATATATTTATTGATGCTATAAATATATATGCAATATCTACCTCTAATAGTTTCTTCTCTTGTTCAGCTTTTTCTACTTCCAACTGTTCAGCTTTTCTTTCAGTTTTTTTTAACTTGAAAGATAAAACTCTACAATTTTTTATTGTTTGTTCCAATTCTCTTCTTAAAGACGAATATTCATCCGCCTGGTCTTCCCTGTAAATATAGAAATACATAATACAATGTGTTTTTTATTTATCATACTACCTCGCCTTATTCCAAATGCATAACAAATCTTATTTATTCATTACCTAAAATTATCTTGCATTTCTTCAATTTCCTCTTCTAGATCTCTTAATTCCTTTTTCATGTCTTCATTTTCATCCATCAATTCTTCGCATAAAGTTTCCGCAGCTAGTAATTTCGCTCGCAACTGATCAATTTGTTTTGTTTGAGCTTCCACTGATGGTCGCGACTGTAGGAAACGTGTTTGTTGTTTACATTGTATCTCAAAACACAAAATTTTACTACATTAAAACATTCAAAGATTGCGTGAAAACCTTGTACTTTATCTAATACGTTATTTTGTAACCTAAATTGTGTACCTCCAATTCTGCCTCAATTTCTTTAATTTTGAGCGAAAGATGTTTTTTTTCATCTCTTAAATCTTCATTCTGGGTTGTAAGTTCATTTACTTTTTGTTGCAATTTTAAAACTTCTGAAGAACGTCCTGTTGTATATTTGTTGGCTGTGTCTATATTTGCTAACCTTCTTAAGAGAATATCACTTTTTTCTTTTTCTACTCTTTCGCATCTTCTTTTGAGCGTGTCGTTTTCTTGCTTTAAATTTTCTATTTGCTCCTGAAACATGAATATAGTAGATTATTTTTAATGAATTTAATATTGCATATGACATGATTTTCTCATTAAAATAAATATCCTTAAATTATAAATTGCATTAAAAGATGTTTCCCTTTTTGCTACATTTATCTTCGTCGAATCGTCATATTCAAAATAAAATAATAGTTTCACTATACCTGATAATCTTTAATGTTCGCATCGACTAGTGTTGTATCAGTCGTCACTGTTCCAGCTGTACTAGTATCATCGTCTGATACTTCATCCTTATCCCGAGGTGGTCCTCCTCTTAAAGGAGGCTTTGAAATCGTGGACGTATTCCGAGAATTTTTTACCTAAAAAACTATTTTATTTAAGAAAGCCAGTTGGTTGTTCCCGTTGTGTTTGTTAATATCCAATAAATTACCTGAATTAAGAAATTAACGTCGTCTTTAGCAGATGACCGGTCATCTTTTAGTTTACCAGATTTTTCTTCTTCCTTAGTTCTTGATAGGCTTCTCCGTTCTCTTTCTTTTTCAATACTCGATTCTTTCTCAAAACTATTTTGTGTTTTTATGAGTTGCATCTGCAAGTTATTCATTAATATACGCAAGATTATTATTAATTAATATACGCTAGTAAATTAGGATTTTTTTTGTCGACGATTAATATTTATTCACTCAAAAATATAAATACTTAACAACCCAGTTCACATTTTATATTAGTTACCACCGTGTGTCGGTAAAAATAGATACCAGGACGTTTTCTTAATTAATTATAACGACTCGAGCTCTGCCAAAGTGAATATTCTGTAGTGACCTTTCGATTATTCTAATTGTGGCATCACAACAGGACTAATACAGAAACAATCAATATTTACACTAAAATGTTTTTAAGTGAATTTTATTCTTCGTGCATTTTTCTATACAATTAGTAAAACAAATAAATATTCGATAGTTCATTTTGTTGTGAAATATTTTGCAATTTAAATTGCCAAATGTTTCTAATTATTAATTAATTTTAATCTTTCCCTTGCCCACATTTATATTATAAGTTCAGTTAATTATCTGTACCGTTATGCGAGCAATAAAGAATTTATCTGACTAATGTATTGTAAATGATTAAATTATATATCTTTCTGATTTCCGTTTTCATTATTGTAAAAGTACAATTTTACGGTTTTACAATCGAGTACGATTACGATAAAACGGACTCCCTCAGACAATAATAATGTTATTCTATTATCAATAATTTTATTTAAAATGTTAAAATGAATAAATCCTGGCAGCGAAATATAGTAAATTAATTAATCTAATCTTATTTCGTTTAGATTATTCAGCGCTAAAACATTTGTAAAATGTTTGTATAGAGGCACACAATACATTTTTGTTGCTTAAAATAACTGCGATTACTATATGTGTGTGTATGCTTTACCTTTCGGACACGTTCAGCGAGTGAATCATTTTTGTTGATCGTGATTGTGGCAACGGCGGCGGGCGGAGGTGATGGAGACGGTCGACGCATCACCACGGTGTCTGTAGGTAATCAGCGTTCGTTACTTTCAAAAATGTAGCAATCGGATTGTAAAGAAAAGCTTTTGAACTGTAAGGTATTACAGAAACATGCAACTGTAGAAGAAACATTGAGGTAAAGAAAGATGTTATTAATAAAGTAAAATGTCACGACGTTAGTCTTTGATTGAATGAAGTCCCCTTCACGGCCTATTAGTTTTTTTTAATATCAGCGTATTTTTTTATACGCTATATATACACAAACATTTTAGTAATGAAACTAAATAATATTTGTAGACTGCAACCTTTAATTTATCCTCCCTGCGACTATTGGACATATTGAACAGTATTGTATAGTTTAAGAATTTCGAAATAAATGTTAAATATATGTTTTACTTTGATTAATTTGATATACTAAAGAAAAGAGAGCATAACATAGCATAATAATAAATTGATGAAACTGATCATTTTCATCAATTTTTGAGTATAAAATACATCGTTCGAGATATGACGAACCGCTTATTGTTTTACACATATTTTAATAATTACACTAACTGTTAACTTTTTAATGACGTATTAATATCTTTTAATTTCGTTATCTCGATTATACAAAGGAATAATTTTTATAGTTTTTCCGTGTTTCATTTTTAAGTATTTTTTTTCTAATACAATGCTTATCTTTTTGTAATAAATTTTATATATATGAATAAATAAAACACGTGTATGTAGACTTGACCTGTAACATTTTGACCAGTATCCAGTGAAGGTAGTGGACCCGTGTTTCGCCGTTTAGGTAACTTAAGGCTCACAGTGACTGCGGTCGTGGTGTCGTTATCGTTTGCCAGATCCGGAGTCGATGTCCAAGTAGTACTCGTTTTATTTAACCCTATGAACAAAACATTGCTTCAACTAATCAATTAATAAATTAATATTAGCTCAGTGTGTAATATTTAATTAAAATTATTTAAATGTGTTGTGCACACTGATGACAAATCAATCTTCGTTAATCACAAATTTTATATTTCTAATAGAAAATAACTACTATTGGTAACAACTACAGTTATTGGATCTACATACGGGAAAAATATTTTAAAGTTAATTAAAATAAATAAATTAATGACAATTTATTTCTTTTATTTAACTTTTTCAAACATGTAGTATAAACAGCAATTTTTTAACAAATATTGTTATGGACATTAATTTAATTAGAGATGAGAACAAATATTAGTAACGAAAAATTGGAAACTTAGTTCAACTTTTCCTCCAATGTTAGTAATACATGCTTAGTTTTAGTAATTCATAGAATAATAAATATATTAAAATATCTACTTCAATTTTGTGATTTATTGAATACAACACTTTATACTGAAACATTAACATTGAAAACTTCACACACTACTAGTCATATCTTCTAAAATTATTCTCAGCCAAAAACATTAATAATACAAACACTTAAATATGACATTATACAGAAATGAAAGCTTTTCCGATTAATGTTTATTAATAAGTTTAGCTGCCTTTTCATACAAACATTTAATAAATAAAAAAGAAATTATTTTATTAACATTTCATGAAAAAAAAGGTGTAAAAAACCTGTGTTTTCTGTACCTACACTTTTATATCTGCTCAATTACTACAGCTAATTTTGGTAATTAGTCCGCTTTATACATAAAATAATTGATGTACATTATTTATAAATTATATATATAGCATTTAAAAAATCTATAAAAATATTTAACTAATGAGAATTTTAAATCTAATTAACATTATAAAAAAAGTTGCGGTTTAATGTTTCAAGGCTAAAAGCTTGTTATGCTGAACTTTTTTACTAGCTCTAGTATTCTAGGAAGTATTACTAATCACCAAATGAACTTTTAATATGTACTTTTTTGACATCAGTGGTTTCGTTTACAATTTTTGTTTTTTAAATACCTGTTAATGTGTCTTTCTTGGAAGAGTCAATAGAACTAAGGTTTGTACTGGAAGCCCAGCCGCGGCCTGGTTTTTCCCCGTTTCCAACATCTTCGTCACGGCTTCTGTTATAACAATTTTTATCTTATAATTTCAGTTTTATAAATACTATTCAAAAAGAATGTTGTTTTAAAACTTACATAAAACAATTGGCTATATAATTAGCATTTATATTATTTATAGAATATATTTTCTCAACCAACCCGTAGTAGGCCAGCGTGAGGTGAGACTACCCGAATTCCCTCGCTATTGGGGGAGGCCTATAGAGACGCTCAGAGGTCGTCTATCGGCTGATGAATAAATATTTTCATGTAATAAATTAGTTTGCGTTTTACACATAAGGTAAATTACAATTTACACAACTTACTTCACAGGTGTTAAGTCGGTTTAATTTTATAAAATAGTGAAGAAATCAATTAAAACTTTGGTATGTGCATTATTTGGTATTTGATGTTAAACGAAAGCTTTAAAATTATTCACATTTTTATATTTCACGTCTTAATTATAGAATCGTTATCTAAAGTGTTATTAAAGATGAAGTTAATTAACTGTCTGTTATTAAACTTGAAGGTGAACAAAAATCTATTCTTATATTCAGTTACAATGGTAAAAACAATAATAGCTTAAACTCTCGGCGTGACGCCTGTGTATTTGCAACAATAATAAAATTTGTTCGTGTATTCGCTTATGCCGAGAACACATGCATGTGTACATGGAGGCGGTGTTACGTCAATCTATCAGAGGCTGGGCGCCGTACAAACAATTCATAAACACATTCGGATATTTGGAATACTGCCACAAGATACTTTTTATGGGTTTGTTTCGAACTATCTCTCCAAGCGTATTATATAGTATTATCAAAGGGATACTACAAACATTTTGAATCGTCTCATAAATTTCTCTTCGTATCTTTTTTTGATTCTATTTATCGTAATGTAATAAACAGAATGAACGTTTATAATTAGTTTTTATTATTGTGTATTGTTTTTCATTCCACATAAACAATTATATGTGTTATCAAAACAAGTATTTGTTTATAAATATTGACAATGAGAAACAATGAATCTCATTTTAATGAAGAAAAGGTAGCGACTTACGATAAATTTCACGTTAGATGATATTCCGCATCAAACCGTAGTCTTTTTTAATTAAATACATCCCAAACCTGCAGGCTGGAGATGTTGACATATAGAACTAATAATATCTTATTTGTCGTGGAACATCTTTTACGATACATTGAAGATTAGAAAGGGGTAAGGATAAGTCCAGCGTAGGTACCTACGCTGGACTTATTACTGCCGCCAAACAATATCTTTAAAAATTGCTGTTCTGGACTTTCAAACATCGTGCAATTTGGAGACCGCTACAGCTAATGAAAATGTGTGTAATTAAACTCATAATCTTGTTTAAAGAGAGTGGACACAATGTTATTCTATGTAAACATTCTATTTTACTTGCTTGGACCAAAAAAGTATCTCTCCCCCGTAGTGGTTTTCGCCTTGTCATAATGTTGGGGCTCAGTAGCCGTGGCCTGTTCACCTATATTGTAGCTAAAGGCAACCAATCCGACATGACGTACTCGGGTATTCTTCCCGGACGCGGTATCGGCTTACCGAATCCTACGCCGGCTGGAGCTGGATGCGGTTCTGGTCCAGATGTTCACCGGGCAGGGGGGGGTTCTCAGAGTACCTGCACAGGTTCAGGTGCAAGAAGAGCCCCTCTTACCTGTGTGACCCAGCTGTGGACCAGACCGCAGTGCACGCAATCACCTCCTGTCCCTTATTCGGGGCAAGCAGGGCAGACGCCGAGATTGAGGTGGGAAAGGAAATTAGTGTTAGTAGCATCGCCTCTCTGATGAGTTGCGACGAGAGTCGCCCCATCTTCATCAGCTATGCAAGAAAAGTCATAGAGGAAGTGATAAGGTTGAATAAAACCGTCTAAAAATAGTAAAGGGAAATGTATTAGTAGAGGCATAGAAAGGAGATGTAAAAAATTTAAATGAAATATGCTAAAAAAGGAAAAGAAATGTAATATGTAGGAAATACATAAATAAATAGTAATAAAAATGTAAAAGAGAAAAGAAATAGAAAGAGGTGAAAGAAATGTAAACATAAATAAGATAAAGCTGTAAACTAGTAAGATGAGGCGGTTTTCAGAACGATAGGCGATGTATGGTAGAGAAAACAAAGAATGAAAGAAAGAACTATAGAGTGAAAGGTAGAAAATTTTAAAATTGGAAATAAAAAGTAATAAAGCAACCCCAAAGACCCTGACCCAAACCACATAGGGGAACGAGTATTAAAAAAAAACCCGACATGACGGAGGCGTAGTGCTAGCCCGAAGTGATCATTTCAGGTATAGTGGCGGTGGGACTGCGGAGGAATACCTATGTCGGTAGTATGTTACGCCTCTCGTGCTGCGCGGCTGGCCAATGATTGACTGCGGAGTTGAATTCCAGATCCGCCGCAGCGTCGACAGGACCTTCTTACTTGGGTCCCATGGGTTGTGGGTGACGGTCCGGCTGGATTTACTGTCCGGGTAACGATACAAGACGGACGGAAGAACGTATTGTACGTTTAGACGAGCAATAGCAGAAGAGGAAATGAGAAGCACCTCCCCTAATACGGGGCTGCACAGTGTATGCAGCGGTGTTGGAGTCGCAAACACTTATTTCATTTAATAGGTTAAACTATTTTAACTATTTGAAGTACGTTCATACATTTATTACACTTTGTACTATTGTTTATAACAGTGAATATATTTATTTGTTTTTTCCTCTTTGTCACTACGATTCAAGTTTATTAAATATCATGCCTTAAACTATTATAACATTATTATTACCATAAGGATGTTATGGGTCGCTGGTGTCATTGACATATAACAAGTGTTAAAGGTCTTCAATTATTTTAAAGTTAAATTTACAATGTATCTTAAATCAGGAGGAAAAGAAGTAATTAAACTCTTTTAGAATTTGTTTTATATTTCTATTTATTTAGGGAGAATATATTTATAGTCTTTTTTATGTAAGTCGCCAGCCATGTAAGCCGTATACATGTAATTTATGTAAGCCACAAGACGGCACTGGAACATATTCACTATCTTATTTAACAGTATTCTGGACGATAAAAATGCCTAACATCAATTGACAGATTGATGAATTGAGAAAGGTTGTCTAATTTATTTATTAATAAATTCGTAGCAAATTTTTCATATAATGTCTTAATATTTATAAAATTATTAATATTTAACTTTTCATATCGCTCTCATTTCACTCAACTTTTTTAAAATGACCATTTATTGTATCTTTTAAGTAGAAAATATTGCGGAAAGTAAAAATAGGTTTGAGGCTCAAAGTATGTATATCTGTATATTTTAGAAAACCTTTTTAAAATTAGTTTAAGGTATACCTCAGAGAGTTAACTATAAGCCTTATAATAGCATGAATAATAAGCCCCTTCTGTGTGATTATGATGATATTTAATATAAGTGTAATGATTCATATTGTGTACGTAGGTTACATCTACTTGTTATTGCCATATACAGAATTTATGTGTCGCGCCCGACTTTCTTTATGTTTCTTGGAAATATTATGGACGTTAAGCTTTCTCTTTCAGTAGTAATTTCAATCCTCTTGAATAATATTTATTTTTTATAACAATTTTTTTACATCATTCTATTAGGATCATTAATTTTGTATAAATCAATTAATACCGATTATAATTTTATGTATGGTATAGTACGGGTGTTTAATAAAACACCCGAACTATACCATGAATAGACCTTTAATGCAATAGCAACTTGTTGCTATATTGATTGATTTCAATGAGTAAAAAATAAAATAATTTACAAATGAGAAAATTTACATTTCTTCTGAACGGGTAACAGCGCTTAAACATTCTTGATTGGAGATAGGTATAGATATACAGGTATCTATTACGTCACGTAGTTAACCATATCATATCTTTTCTTTTTCCATTTTATATAATTTTCAGTTAAGGAATATAATAGAATCATATTTTACCGTGAGGCTGGTGAGTTCCAAGTAGATAAGCTAGGTGTAGAAGCGGCAAAATCTTCTTCTCGTTTACGTCCTCCGCCGTGCTCTTTATAATCGCGGAAGCATCTTTTGCAACGTGTCGGCCATCGCACCTGCGGATGGAATCCTAAAGGGCATAGTGAGTCGCCCTTAGCCAGCGGATATAAATGATGCATTATCACTACACCGCACTGTTACAAAATGCACAAATCACGAATGTCAATGTTTTCAACTAAATGCGAATTACTTCGTTAATCTCTGATCACATTCCTCCCTTATCATATTTCCCGTAAAACAAAACCATATGATTGACTCTACTACACATAACTGTGTAATGTTTTTGGAATGAGTTTATGGTGCTAAGCTATAAATAATAATTTATTTATTTAAGTACGTGGTCGAGGCGCTCGTACGTCTTCACCGCACTAGCAATAAAAATATCCCGCTGCTAGTACTGAGCCGGGCGACCTAAATCGTCAGCTCCATACTAGTGGCTTTGCAGAAAACTTTACGCCTAAGCAATTATGATACTTTAGCGTTTGTACGCGAAAACGACGAGAGCGTAAAACTCGTCGCACTCGATTGCTTGTGTGTGGACTAAATGGTGGTAATTGAGCGGAAAGTTATAGGAGAGTGCGTAGTGGATCGGACGCGGCGCAGGCGGCAGTGAGGCCGGCTCTCCGGGTACTGGCGGCTGCGCGGGCATCGTGCCAATGTTGTTACAATGCCAACATCGCAGGCGCTCGCATCGTCTCCTGCGCCTCTTATTAGACCCAATGCTTTTTAACTGCATACATTCTTGGACACCATAAAAATAAAACAAGTATGTTTATTAATTAAATAGCATTATTTCGCGGATTTTGGGCTGCTATTTTATGTTAGTCAACCTCCCTCAACTCTCCGTGCGGTGAGGTGTGATACGACGTGACGCAATCATTAGGGCATCTCATAATTTCAGGCTGACGTCCGAAATAGATTACATTGAAATACGTTGAAACGTCCGAATATTTCTGACGACTGATTTTTTTATATTTTCATACTCATTGA
This sequence comes from Pachliopta kotzebuea, assembly GCA_018246255.1. NCBI lineage: Eukaryota > Metazoa > Arthropoda > Insecta > Lepidoptera > Papilionidae > Pachliopta > Pachliopta kotzebuea. The sequence goes on along the minus strand of DWLS01000320.1, from coordinate 10,148 downwards.
AGCTCGTATCTACTTGTGAATGGAACACATTATCATATGAAAAGTTTACGTAATACATTTTCAGTACTCTACGAGAATAAATATTTTTATACCAGTCAAAACGGAAAAAGCGTGTAATAGTAAATTTGACGACTTATTGCTATTTATTGTGACAATATTTATTATTTTATTTTTGATGAGCTAAAGAACTAAATAAAAAAATATTGTTAAACGTCTGAACTTTATAAAGTATATTTGATTTTTTTAAATACATTTAAAATATAAAACTAAAGGAAAATTAAAAGAGAAATTCGTCATAGTTTGCATAAATGTAAAATATTTTTTTAACACTAATATAATAAAGTGTAATAAAAACAGATGATTGCCTAATTGCCGAATGAATTGACAATTGACTTTTTCGTTATTCTTCTTCACTTTTATAATTCTGTAAGATATGTATTGTTTTGTGATGTGCTATAGTGTAACATATATTACAATTTCAGTGTTGCAATATAGTATTGATTATCACCAATTTTATCTTACGCTTCTTGTTGGTGATTTGTGCTTCTTACTTTGTAATTTGTACAATTGTATATAATATTATTGGAGTTAACAGAAATCTCCCTCGTTAAGAGGCTCGTCTTCTTTCTTGTCATACACGAGCGTTTTGTAAATCACGTCCTCAAAATGCAAGGCGTTTAATCCTTTAGGTTCAGCAACTTTTATTTTAACGTCACCAGGATACAATATTTCACCTCTGTTCTTCGTACTTCCCATCACCAAGGATTTTTGAAGTTTGTCGATACATGGAATTTCTGAAACAAAGAACACATTAGTTTTCTTTAGGCATCTTTAACATTACTTTTAGAAACATTATAACGCATTTAATATTTCCATTGGCATTTAAGAGTAATTATGACAGGATTTTTTTTTTAAAACATGAATTAAGAGAAAAACTTTATCTTTATGGAGAATTCCAAATCAAATTGCATAAAATATTTTAAATTATGCATTGCACTAAAAACATAAATATTTAATGAATTCATATTCTTGTAAAATAAATAGTTACCATAAAATTTGGACTAGCAGAATTTTAATGGACGAAGAAAACATCGTTAAGCTCATTTCATAGACATTGAATTAAATTCCAACAAGAAACTAAATTATTAAGACTAAGGTTGCATTTTGTTATTATATGTATAAATTTTAACTTATTGACGAAGCGTAGAGTTCATGTGCAACTTCCCGATTTATTTATTTTTGTTGCCGTATCTTACCTGACGTGACAACCTTTTTAATCGGAGTTCCAAGAGCAGCTTCAATCACTCTGACGTCCCTTACTAGCTGCTGGAATTCCGGAGGTGTCAGTGAACACACGTGGTCAGTGCCTTTCATGGCCTTATCCAATGTTATATGTTTCTCCAATACCTGTAAATATTAAGAAGCTACAGAGCTTCCTGAATAAGTAAAACTATTGATTATTAAAACATAAAAATTTTACTATAAATAAAGAAAAATATTTTGTAATATCTGCCATACTTAAATGTCTGTTATTAGTGTTATTATTATAATTTGACACTATGAAATGTCTTGGAGAAATGAGAAGATTTGTTATATTACTAAATTTATATTAGTAAAAAGTTTCAGTCACTCTTTTATTTCATTTCATTTTGCAGTGTATAAAAAGAAAAGATTTTTATTAATGTTTTGAAGCTAAAATCTTTACGTTAAAAGTTTTTTTTGTAATACTCATAAATTATTCATACTTATACCACCTTATACCAATTTTTCGTGAGGACATTAAATAGGTGTTATAATGTATTCAATTTTAAACAAAAGTAGGTTTAAAAGTACAACATACGTCTGCTGTGACTGTGGACTCCAGATATATCCATAGTTAGACAAAATATGTAAACTCTTTCTTATGTGCATGTAGTTACGTATACCTTACATGTTAATAGTGGATAATGATCACAGTGTTTTAATGAGTTTGCAATGTATACTTCCAGGAGTGACCAAATAAATCATATTTAAAATAAACTATTAAATCGTCAAAACAAATTTCGCTAAATGTTATAAAAGTATTCCTTTATTCTTCCTCCTGGTCTTATTCCTAAATTTTACACGTCAGGATTTCATATTAAATATTATAATTGCATGCATTGCATTAGTTTTTAATATTTAAGAATAATAATTAAATTATAACCTTAGCGCCCAATGCTACAGCACCCAACGCCACCGCTGTACCAAGTTCTTGACCAGAATATCCCACCGGCACATCAAATGAATTCATGTAGTCTTGTAAAACGGTTAAATTGCAGTCTTCGTAAGGCACAGGGTAAGCAGATATACAGTGTAGAAGACAGAACTGTTTATGTTGTGCCGATATTATATCATAGATCGTTTTGACAGCTTTTTTGTCCACCATGCCCGTTGATATAATTAATGGAACTTTTTTCGACGCAGCATATTTCAAAAACAAAGAATTGTTCGAGTCCCCCGAACTTATCTTAATGAAAGGCACTTTGATATTTACAAGAAAATCGAACGACACCTAAAATAAAAAAAAAATTCAAGCATACTAATCTAAAAAATTATATTTATGTTATATTCATTATAAAGGTTTTAATTTATAAACTCTTTAAACATGTTTCTTTCTTCATTGAACTTATTTGGATTAAAAGAGACAGCGTGAGTTCAAATACAGAAGTGAATATTTTCACTTTTTTTATTTGATAAAGCGATGAGTCGCAAAACGTTTTACTGATGGTAACGTACACGGCACTCATAACAATGTGGCAGGTATTACGATGATACACACTGCACCATATTTTGCTTATCCACTTGTGACATACAATATATCGGAACCGATGTGGACCTGAACTACTTTTTGGCGTTAGAAAAACGCCCTTCGATGGTACTAATAAAGAAATCTATTAAAGACTGATAGGTCTTCATTGACGGAGACCGATTAGGTAGGTACCACTGCAGCTCCTATTTCTGCCGCCAAACAGTAATGTACAAACTATTACTGTGTTCTGATTTGAAGAGTATGCAAGTGAAATTATTAATATAAAGAGATATTTACCACCTTATGTCACAAGGGGCACAACGAGCGCAATATTTTGCTGCGTATACCATTTCCACTAGCGCCACGTTTTTATGGGCAAGCGTATAACTTACCATCAGGTAAACGCATTGTTCGTCTCGTTGCATCGTCGAATATAAAAAAGTGAAATATAAACAAAACAGAATACTTTAATAATAAGAAAAAACAATTTTGTTCTTATCAAGACGTTATACATATATATACAAACCTTAGTTTAATGAGGTTTATCTATACATACACAGCACTTAATATATAAACATAAATATTTTTATTAATTGTCGTTGTGTCCATTTAATTGATAATAGTAAAAGCAATAATGTTTAAGTGGTGCTAATAACAGCGTTTTATATAGATATCATGACGATACTAACCATGTCCATAGCAGAGGCTGTAAACAAAATGCCGATCTCCTGCGCATATTTAAACAATTCTCTATATTGAGTTTCAGAAAATTCCAAATGTCTTTTATGTTCACCGTAAGTTTGGCCCCATGAATTAGGGTTGTTGTAAGTTCTCTCTAGGTATTTCTTTGTAAACTTCTCTTTGAGACATGTTTTTTGAAATTTCACACAGCTAGCACCGGAATCCTGTAATATAAAAACGGCAATAGTATTAATAAAGTTACATTGATGTATTTTATCTATACCTATGAATATGATTATAACGACGGTAAACATAAATTTTACTTATTCAAGCTATAATTACTTGTGACCAATGATTAGTTTTTAATAGAGGTATTAATGTTAATCAATATTATTATTTCGAAAAGAAACAACTTGTACTACTATTGAATATTGGTATATATCTTAAAAATTATACGCTTTAAAACATAATCATACGAAACATTTGAAGTGATTTTAAAAGATATTGAAACAACAAGTTGTGTGGAAGCGAAAAAGTGAAAGTCATCACGAATGTACAATGTTTTAATATTAAATTTGTAATTCCCTTTATTTCAATAATTAATACTAAATCTATTATATATCGGAAACACAAGAACTTTTCTTTGTTTTGTTTCCTATAATGTATTATTAACAAAGAATGCCAATATGAAACAATATCGTCATACATGAAAATATATAAGAATAAGATATTACTAACCTTGGCTGCTTTTATCAACTTTTTCGCAATTTCAATGTCACCTTGATGATTCTGTCCGACTTCAGCTATAATAAAACAGGGATTATTGCCGCCAACTTTGATATCTTCCGTTATCTTCACTTCGACCATTTTTACATCTGTTAAATGTGTTTCATAAAAATAAAGCGATACGAGAACTCGACGCACACTGGTTGTAATGACACAGTCGGTAGGTATATACGGAAGGTTTATCGACCTCCCGCTCAGGATCGGATTGTGTAAATAAGGTCAATTTAATATAAAGGCGAGTTGCCCATTGCGCTGCCGGCACACTAGTGCGCGCGCGCCTCGCCTCAGTACGGTACCCGCTCCGCATGATAATTGATAAAAACCAGCATGACCGCTGACGACGATAATGACCACACAGCCATAAGGGCATTCGGTAAACAACAAGATAAAGCAAGCACAACATTGTCGTTAATAACAAATTATTTACTGTTACAACTGTTAAACTAAAGTTACAGATACATCATCTTTTTTCTGCATGTACGTAAAATTTAAATATTCGATGAATACTTGCATGATGTCATTATGGACTCTCGGATATGTATAGCTAAACCATAGTTAAAAAGAAAACGTGTAGAGAAACAAGTTATGTTAAACGCGTCATGATTGCGTTAAGAATGTATCGGGCGAGTGTTGCGTCGTCCTTTGAGTGAAGTTGTAGTTATAAGAATAATTATCTAAATAAAATAAAAATATTATACATATTTTGATGTTGAACTTTATTTTCTAGTACATGCCAACTATTGCATATCCTAAAGATTTAATTAACTTTTTGAACTGCTAAATAAATATATCTTATTATCTATTTAAAGTATTACTGCTATTATATTAAAGATGGATAAAAACTCCAAATGGTTCTAACATCTTTTTCACTCTGAATAGGAAATAAAGAAATTAATAAATCGAGTAACTAAAGTGTAAGATACAATATCGTAATCACTTTTACAATAATCAAATTTTCCAGGAAAATATTTACTTTATTAACTGAGCAGAAGTAATGTATACTAAATTTAGATTTTTACGCAATTTTTAAAAACTTTAAAATATTATCGTAGTAACTTTGTAGTGTCTTTAAAGACATTACATTTTTAAAAAGATCTTGGAGTACTGAACAATAAATAAGTTATTTATCTATGACATTGCTTTTGTGATAAGTTGAAATATAAATTGTTTTGAAATATAACGAGCTGTTATCGATAACTACTTTAATAATATTTTGTGTACGTCAATATTGATTCTTTGATTAAGAACCCAGCGAGATTAGACGAGTAGCAACAAAAAAAAAATATTAATGGCTATATTACCTATAGAGATAAACAAAAGTCATAAGAAAATAAAACGTATAAAACTAATAACCTTTTAAATTATGATAACTATTAATATCTAAAGATTCGCAGAAGAGAAATAAGGTACGAGTATAAATACAACAGGACACTATAATATAATTAAAACGCACAAATAATTGGTTTATATTACTAAAAAAGAATTTTTGAAGGCGTATTAGCTATCTAGAAATTGAAATAATAAAAATATAGTATATATTTCAGTGAAAAAAAAGAGTCTTACTTCAGCAATGTATGTACATTACTTATCATCAGTCCGCGGCAGTCATTCTAACATATACGGTGTAATATTAGTTTATTTCCTTTTTATCTAATATACATGCATTACATTTTGACTTCAATTTCACAAAGGTTTTAGTGAAAAAGACGTAGATTTTGCTGGACGAGCAAGTATCGCCTGCACCTCTAATATATCGATGCAGGAATACAGGAATGCTATTATTTCAGATTTGTAATAAAAGAATGGCAGCATACCCTTCTGGATTCGTAAAATACCTTACCATTTACCATGTCATATGTCCCCGAAATATAAGTAATATGTAAAGCAATAAGGGAATACAAACTTAAAAAATACCGAAAAAGTTGGTTGCATTAGTAGGTGAGCCAAGTACAATTTCCAATGATCGGACTTTCTTAACCAATTGCTTCAATTCTGACGGCAACAGCGAGCACTTATGATCCGTGCCTTTCATATTTTTGTCCAGAGTTACGTGTTTCTCTATTACCTGAATTAAGAATTTGTGTCAAATTTGTAATGTTAGAGTAAGATAGAACAATATCAGAACTGAGTCTACACTATAAGATAGTACAGTTACATAACATTTTTTTGTAGAAAATGAGCGCTTACTGGTAAGATACAATTACCTACGAAAACTGCATTTATCTAAAATAATACCTTAAGTCTTTATGAATCGTATGTAGGCTGATCTTGGTTTAAAATTCTAATTTCAGTTAGATTCATTTTCTTTAATTCTTTTTTACCAACATTAGGAAAATACTTGACTCTGGCACCCATATAATGTTGGAACACGGTAATATTATTATGGTTGCGGATGGACGGACTAGTAGTTAGCATCAAACTTTACAATTTATGTAGCTAAGAGATAGAATCAGCGATTTTTATGATACTAGGTAATGATAGCTATACGTGTCAGAGGCAGCTTGATATGATAAAAGTACGACCTTAACGTACAACAGAAGCGATGTAGATATGAATTAGGAGTTTTCGTATATTTTACAATTCTTCAATCTCTCTTAGAATAAAAATAAATACATAATCAAAATTTTTCAACATACCTTAGCACCTAAAGCGACTGCAGCTATAGAAACATTTATTCCAATTTCATGTCCAGAATAACCTACGGGCACTTCGAAAAAGTTTTTATAATCTTGCAAAACCAATAAATTACAGTCTTCATATGGCGTAGGATACGCGGACACACAATGCAACAGACAAAATTGGTTATGATGAGTTAATACAATGCTGTATATAGCGTTTACAGTAGATTTATCAATCATTCCAGTCGATATTATGAGCGGGATTTTTTTGGAGGCAGCGTACTCAATATAAATCAAGTTGTTAGAATCACCAGAACCCAGTTTTATAAACGGAACTTCCAAACTAAGTAAAAAGTTAAATGACTCCTGAAAATGAGTTATTAATTAACCTTTATAAAAATTTTAAAATAATATTCTATCCAAATTATTGTGTCCATTTAAGTGTTTACAAATAGATCTTCTTATCTGCTTATAAGGAAAGTATATGTCTCTAGATAAGATTTTTGAAGTTATGGCATGGATTCATTTAGATGGACAATTTAAAAAACGTTCTAGTATTTATGTGTAAATAAACCGATTGCTTATTTGATGAAATTAGCTTCACATTTCACGAAATTTGACGAAAGTCGTTTTTAATTCTGCAACCTTAGTTCTGTGTAATGAAGCTTTAAAAAGTAGTAAACAAAACAGGCAAACACGATTAATGTTAATTACTACCATATCCATAGCAGAGGCAGTAAATAAAATATCAATATCCTTAGCATATTTCATCAGTTCTCTGTATTGATCTTTAGTAAATTCTAAAAAATTTTTATGTTCTCCATAAGTAGATCCCCATGAATTGCAGTTGTTATAAGGACGTTCTAAGCGAGTTTTTGTAAATTTTTCTTCAAGGCAGCTCTTTTGGAATTTTACGCAATCAGCACCTGCTACCTATAAATAAAATTATAAATTTCATAACGTACATACGTTTTAAGAAGATTGTTCATATCGGATTGGCTCCGATTTTACTGTATTTTGATAAAGAGAAAAAAGTAAAAAAAGGAATAACGGTTTCAGAAAAACTAATAATTTAAGATTATATCAAAATGTTTGTGTACATATATATAGAGAAAAATGTACAATGACGAGATAATGAGTTAATGTCTTACTAAAGGAAGTACTATAAGTCAATTTGATAAATAATCTTATAGTTTCACAACAAGCATTATTATGATAGTTCAGTTTAATTAACTAGTTCAGAAAATTAATAACGACTTCACTATTCCGAATTCGGTTTCCAGTAAAATACAGTTAGAGAATTGGTATTAAAGTCAACAAAATATAGGAAGTACATTTAAGTCGTTTCCGGTAACTTTTTTAATGTCTTTATCAATAGCCGTTGTAACAATTAAATTTGTCACTTACCTTCGCCGCTTTTATGAGTTTTTTTGCGATTACGATGTCGCCTTGGTGATTTTGTCCGATTTCAGCAATAATAAAACATGGATTATTCCCGCCGATTTTAATTTTTTCCGTTATAAAAACACTACTCATTTTCAGTCCTAATTAATAAGACACTACTTAAACACAATATAGTACAATTCTAAAGCGACGTAAGGAAAATTTTACGACGAACTATGCACAATATATGGCAAAAGACAGGACTACATTAAACAATGGCAGATAAATGTTTTCAATTACTTTACGGTTACCAGTCGCCTGGATCTGTTTCACATGTGGCAATATTTTATTTTACTGCGTATATTTTAGATGCTACGGCTTTTTATAAATATATTAAACAATCTAAATAGGTATTTAATATTTTTTTTCTCTCATTATTTACCAACAAGTAACATTTACCTGTATTTTAGTTATAGAGAAAATAAGAGAATGTCTCCAATTGCCTCTGTAGCGTAGAGGCTATCGAATCCCAGGGCTACATATTGTTGAATAGGGATGGGTGTGGGGTTTTAACGAACCCACTATCTATCATCCATCCCAATATTGTAAATCTACCACCGTAACAGCATGGTTTTATTATTAACATGCAAAAGAATTGATCGAGCACGCTTTATCATTCCTTTTTCATTGATATCACTTAAATCGATGAGAAATGACCCAGAGAACAAAAACGCATGTTTTAATGGAATTATTTATTGAGTTATTTATTCTTATTATAGAAATGAAAATAATAGATTATTAATTTGTGACATTACATGCAGCTATTTTAATAATATCAGTATGATTTTTAAATTTGTCACTTATTGCACGATTCACTTTTGACTCCGTAATTTTTCCTAAAAAGTTAGATATGTATCGGCCCGCTTCTATCAATTTGACCAAATTTATATCTGTATTAACTCCCAAACCATACAAAAAGTACACAACGTCTTCCGTCGCCAAATTTCCAGTGGCTCCGCGCGCGTATGGACATCCACCTAGACCGGATATAGACGAATCTACTGTCTTTATACCGAACTAAAAATAAATATCAATAAAAAAGTTGTGAAAAACTATCATTCCAGTTATTAATTAAGTTATATTATAGTAAATTAGTTATTTCTGACATTTCTAAAGTTTAAATTATTAAAAAAATAACCAGAACATGTTTTGCAAACATCTAAAGCAGATAAATATGCCTTGTTCATAAGTTAACATCAGAGATAATTTTGAAAGGTTATAACTAAAAAAATCCGTCTTTTTTTCTTCTAATTATATTTCACTTTTTAATAATTAAAAACTACTATGCTTATTTTAACATCCAAAATCGATCAACAATTGGTTGACATCTATTTCTAAAAGCAATAGTAAATTCGTCTTAACTGTAGTTTCTCAATGTCACAAAACACAAATTACTATAATAATGATTATATTCTTAACTTACCTCTAAACCGGCTAATAAGTTGGATAAACCCTGGCCATAAGTATCATGAAAATGCAAGGCCAAGTTTTCTGGTTTTGTAACTCTTAGTACTTCATGCAAAAGTCTTTGCACTGATCCTGCAGTACCAACACCAATAGTATCACCTAATGATACTTCATAACAACCTACGTCAAGCAGCTGCTCTGCAATCTATAAAATTATATTAATAACTATGATGTGAATATGTGTAAGTTCTAACCTATGTCAATAACTTTTTTGTTTCCTGCTACTTCTTTGAGTGTTTCTTTCAGGGATCTTTATGAGCTTGACATTTATTTTTACTATTGTATGACTTTTCTTAAATAAATGAATTACTTTATATATTATTAAACTGGCAGAAAAGTAGTAAGCTATCTCCGGACATCATGGCTGATAGCAGGAAGTCTCA